>JACEIK010000004.1:978625-1005691 GCA_018107945.1 Datura stramonium | reverse complement strand
GCCCCCAGCTAACTCTAAAGTCTAATAGAATAAAGAACTAGCTAATAAAATAACCATCGTCATAGGAAAATGAGGATTCAACAAATAACGTTGTTGCTAAAATTGTCGGAGGGAACTACTGACGCTATCGAGACTAGGAACCTGCACCTGTGTCATAATACAATACACCATAGAAAGTATGCATCAGTACTTTGAATGTACTCAGTAAGTAAGAAATAAATAAAATATAAAAATAAGCAACTGAACTGAAATAACATGAAAAGACCATCTCATACTGAATATTGATAGAAGCTGAGTTGTAACTATGATAAGGTCAATAAAGATCTAATTGAAGGTCATAAACATGTAATGAAACTGAGTGACTGAGATGAGCGAAACTTAGACTGAGCTGAACTATATTGTATTGACAAGTGGGAGAGTCTATAACCCACATACAACCATCTGGGCTAGATATGGAGTCCGATGTATACACCCCATCGGTCAGAGCCCATTGTACCTTGATAGGGTATAGTGGTTGAGCTGGGTGATAACAAGTCTAGGCCCATTCGGTCTAATGAACAATGATGGCGACGTAGTTCTGGGAACCTGGGTGTGCTGGAACCCTGGTCCGCATGGTTCTAAGTCCTACTCCCACTGGATAGTCCTAAATTGACTACTAAACTCATAGCTCAAAACTGATGCACTAGACTAAGTTAGGAATACTTATCTGGAAGTAACCTGAGAGTTTATAGGACTTGTTCACTACAAACAGGTGTTCTAAGACTAGCCCAGAGCTACTAATCTGGAAGCGTCATAACCGTGTTTAGAAGAATCTGAGAACTAAAGATAGTGAGTCTTTACAACAATTTCACATGAAGAAAATAGTAACAAGTCCATTAAGTAGTGGAAACATAGAAAGAATTCATATNGTGGAAACATAGAAAGAATTCATATGAACTATGATCTACAAGAATTAATCAATATTTAACTGAAAGTTCACACTAATTTGAATTTTCAGAACTAGAACTCATAAGGAAATTAAGGAGGGTTTTGGGGCACAAGGGAAGAGAAATTCCTTTGTTGAATTCCCATACACCTGGAGTCGAATTTCTTGGAAAGGACGAGGATAAAATGAGGAGAAAACTTGAAACCCTATATTTTACTCTAAGTCTCCTGATTGAGGTTTCTATGTTCTATGCTTGAGATAATGAGAGGAATGAAGAGAGAATGCTGATTACCTCTCTAAATCCCTTGAATATAACCCCAAAATGACATAGTTTAAGGATTAAAAGTGTAGGATTTTATGAAAATACCCTTGGCCCATCGCAGGAAAAATCTCTTCTTCTAGTCCCCACAAGGCACTCCACGAGTCGTGGGGTTAGGAATGACTCGTGGTTCCAAGTTATGGCCATGCAGGGAAAATAAAAATTCTCTCGAATGGACAATGGCTGACTTCATGAGTCGTCAGGAGACCTAACACCTTGTGACGTCTTCCACTGTCACTAAACTAAAATTTCATCTTTCACCCCCACGACTATTCTCGACGAGTCGTTACATGACCTAAAGACTCGTTCCATCAACTCGTCGTTAGCACTGCCTTGGGTTAAGTTTTACTAGTATTCTTCCAACGATCAGCATAATGAGTCGTTGCTTGACCTAACGATTCATCGTGTTGGTTGTTACCACTGAAACATTTACTATGAGCTTCCCGTCGATGACTCTTCAAGAAGACTCATTACTTGATCCAATGCATCATCATGTGGTTCATTACCCTTGGGCTCTTTTATAAGAATCCACTGCTTCAGGCCATGAGTTTGACCACAACTCATGAAGTCACTTGACGAGCTGTGCCATGGTTCATTCTATGGTCAAAATTTTCACTTTCCAATTGGTTTCTTTTTCTTAAGTCTGGGTCTGAACTTAGGAACTTTCGGGGTGTTACAACATCTCCCCATTGGAGTCTTTCATCCTCCAATGAAGGCTAAAACTGTTGGAAAATTGGGAAAAGAGCTTAAATTCCCAAATTGAAACAATAAATTGATTTCTGAAGGAGTGATTGACTCCGAATTGAAACAAGCATCCTAACTGAGTTGACACAACTAGGGTACACCTTGAAAACACGAATAGAGTTTATGAGTATGAAACTGAATAGAGTAATGAGGAATTTAATTCTTGATGTTGAAATTGAACTGGAAATGGAATAAATGGTGATACTTAGCCATCATGTTCGCTTCTGGTTCCCATGTGGCTCCTTTAACTTGATGGATCCTCCAAAACACCTTTACTGAAGTGACCTCCTTGTTTCTCAGCTTCCAAACCTGATGATCTAGGATCTGTTATCTTAGGCATATTTATAGGCCCAAATGCTATTTTATAACTTAGTTTAGTTATGTTTGCCAATTTACTTAACTACACTATCATGTGATTTTATATGTATTTGTGCATGAACTAACCAATGTCATTAGCCCATGTTTTCTAGGTGATTTATGCTTAGGAAGGGATGAAAATGATGTTCAATGCAAAAGAGGAAAGCATGGAAGTGATTGCACAAGATGGCAACATGATTTGACAAAGAAGAGGTTGGTCGCGCCCAGCGCCATGCCACGCTAGTGGCATGCGTGCGCACGCGAGGGAAAAGTAGCAATAGTAGCGCACAATGGCACCGTGCCACACTGGGAAATGTACACCAGCACAATGCCATGGCTACTTGATGCGACATTCTAGTAAGCAGGTGCGATGGCTCCGTGTCACGGAGGCCATTCAGGCTGACCATCAGCGTGACACGGAGCTGGTCCATGCTCGGAAAAAATGTGAATTTCCAACTTCGTATTAATTTAACCCTTAGCTTCTTATTTCAATCATCAAGATATATTCTTGGGAAAGTAGAGAGGACAGAAGGGAGAAATGAAGAATTTCACCTAGGTTTTGAATTCTTTCATTCTCTTTTATTCATTCTTGTAAGTATTTCACTTTAAACATGTTTTTGAGTGTTTGTTCGAACGTGAGTGGCTCAAACCCTTCTTCTAGGGTTGAGGCCACATGACATGAATGTAATTGCATGAATTCAATATTGGTTCAAGTTTCTTTATTATTTTGTCTTTCATTCTTATTAATTATTGTCTTAATGGTTGATCAACATTGAAATGAACTTGTTAAGCTTAGGGAAAAGCTCAAAAGAGTAACCCTAGGTTAAAATGAAGGAATGCAGGGAGCAAGTTCTTGTCTTCACGATAGGATTCGTGTTTAGGATAGTACTTATACTTAATTCTCCTAGCTTGTTTAATTAAACAGGAAGATAACTAGGAACTTTGGATTAAATTGTCACATCACCATTCTCAGACGTAGTTGTTAACTTAATTCAAGGTTAAATGATTAGAGGTATGAAAGTCCATAATCAAGGGCATAAACCCGTAAACCACATCCATATTGTTAAATTGCTCACGAATTAGGATGTCACATCCCAGCTCAACGATGTAGGTGTGAGACTAGTTTGTAGTGTTTAGAGGCTCAACATACCATGAAAATTTCTTATTAACTCTGTGAGACAATAATAAAATTTCATATACTTGAACCATCATGAATTGTAGAATTGCATGATTGTCAGGCCTTAACTATAGACGGTTCTCATTACTACATTTCCAATATATTTGTGATTACACTTATATTTGGAACTAAAATCAAATCTCTACAACCAACACTTGTAAAATTTGAATTTAGCACTTGAACTTGAATTTTTGCTGAAATAGTCCAGTCCCTATGGGTTCGACATCCGGCTCATAAAGAGTCACTTTACTACTTGTACGATAGTGTATGCTTGCGTGTGTTCTAGGGAGCAATAAGTTTTTGGCGCCATTGCCAAGGACAGGCAACGTTTAGTGAATTATTAGTTTTCGTGTGATTTTTATATTTTCTAAGTGTTGAAAAACTTTGTCTTAGTTTGCTTTATTGCAAGTAACAGATTGTCCTTGCAGAACTGGCAAGGAATAGAGAGTCGGTGGAACTGTTATTGGAGCCTGAACGTCAATTGTATTTTCTCCAAAGAGAAGCTCTAGAGCAGAAGTTTAAGCGCTTATAGGAGCAGATACGACAGAATTAACTGGTTGGGCAAGAAGAGTTGTTGCCAGAGCCAATTGAAGCACGACCAGTTCGCAAAGTGGCAATCCCACTATCGAAAAATGTGACCTCTAGCATCTGCAAACAAGAGCCGGGAGGCAACTTTGAGCTCAACAAGAACCTGGTGTAGTTGTTGCATTCTAGTGGTCAATTCACTGGAATGACACATGAAGACTCACAACAACACTTACAGAACTACTTGGAGATCAATGACACTTTCGTCCCCACGGGAGTGTCAACGGATTATGTTAGACTCACCCTCTTCCCATGTTCACTGTTGTGGGAGGCGAACGGGTGGCTAAACGCAGAGCCACCATATTCCATTATATCTTGGGACGCCCTAGCAAGGAAGTTCCTCATCAGATTCTTCCCTTCAGGCAACACTTCCAAGCTGAGAAGCGAGATCCTAAGTTTCAAGAAGCTGCTTGAGAAGTTATACTTAGATTGGGAGAGGTTCAAGTCCTTGTTGAGAGACTGCCCTCCTTATTAACAGTCGAATGAGGTGTTAGCTCACACCTTTTTGGAAAGTCGAAACGCACATACAAAAAATTTTCTAGACTCTACATCGAGTTGGCAGACACTTGAGAAGACATAGGATGAGCTGTACCATTTACTGAATAGAATTACTCAAGGGAATCCAGAGTGGCACAGTGAATCATAAAGCGGGTTAGGAAAAAAAGCAGTAGGGCTGATTGAGGTAGATAGTGTCAATGCCTTGGAAGCATAGGTATTGTCACTGCAGCAACAGATGATGACTCACTTTAGCAACTGAGTATGAACCAGCTACAGGAACATATTAATGCAATTCAACAAACTTCTAGTTGGTGTGAGATATGTGGCAACAATGGGCATATTCCAGACTCTTGGGGGCCAATCTAGAATTAGTAAACTTTGTAGGGAATGTTATGAAAGGAAATCAGAGTTATGGGAACACCTACAACAAAAATTGGCAGAGTCACCCAAATTTCTCTTGGGGTGACAATTAGACTCAAAGCTATCAACAATAGCAGTACTAGCAACAGAATAGGTAAAATATTGGTCAATCCAACAATAGCAACATTGAGGAGATATTGCAGAAAATCATGGCCACCCAGACCTAGTTGGCAAAAAACCAGGAGAGGATGGCCTCAGACTTGAAGAATCACCCGATGGCCACCAGAAATCTAGAGAAGCAGATGGATCAGTTGGCAGCTGCACAACATACCAGACCTTAGGGAGGGTTACCAAGTGATATAGATACAAACCCCAGACAGGTCAATGCCATCCTCTTTAGGAGTGGCAGGCAATTGGCTGATGCACCACAGAATGAGAAGATAAATGAGGTGCAACCAGAGCTAGTTAGATAGGGTCCATCAGCTGATAGAGGAGATAATCAGAGTGCTACAAAAAACAACGCACAACCATCACTGCAGCCAACACAAAGACCACCACCACCGTTCCCGCAAAGGCTCAAGAATAGAAAGGAGGAAAAATGTTTTAAGAAGTTATTTAATATTCTGAAAGAACTTCACATCATTTTGAATCTACTTGATTTCATGTAGGGTAAGCCAAAGTACAACAAGTACTTAAAATATGCGGTGGCCAACAAAGTACGACTGGTGGATGTCTAGATGGTGGAACTTACTGAGGAGTGCAGTTACAGGCTGATGAGCAAAATATCGAAAAAACAGAAGGACCTAGGGAGTTTCACCCTCCCCGTACAAAATGGTGAAGCAGAAATCATGAGATCCCTATGTGAATTAGGTTTAGTGAATCTAATGCCCCTATCTCTATTTAAAACATTGTGTTTGAGAAAACCAAGGCCAACTAGAGTGATGTTGTAGCTGGCGGACAAGTCAACAGTGGCACCGAAAATAATTATTAAGGACCTTCTCATCAAAGTAGGTAAGTTTATTATACCTACTGACTTTGTAATTTTTTATTTTAAGGTTGATGATAAGGTAACCTTAATCTTGGGACGACCATTCTTGTCTACTGGTGGAGCAATAATCAATGTGAGAGTTGGTACCTTAAAATGAGGGTTAATAATGAGGAAGATCTCTTAATAGTCTACCAGGAGATCAACCCACCCACACACTACAGAGATCTTTTCAATATAAGTGTAGTGACAGATGCTAAGTATGGGGTGGTAGATTCCATAGGTCCACTGTTGTAGGATATCTTGACACTTCAGCCCGAGTCTGATGGAGGGCAGAAATTAAAGAAGATGATGGAAGAAAAGAGGGACATGGTGAAGGTTGTTCCCTCTAAAAATAAAAAGAGGAGAAGATGGTTCTCGAAAGGGAACACTTGTTCGAGGACATCCTGAAAGTAATAATTTAGGTCGTGCCGCGATGTACAATCAAGGCACTGCTTGGGAGTCAACCCAAGAGTACCACAGTTACAATTTCTTTTTCTTTGTTTGTATTTTGTTTATCTTCAGTTTTTGTTTTTGTTTCCGTTGGTGTGACTTAAGCACATATTTAGGGGAAGTCTGAGTACACTTAGAAGAGGAAGCTAAGGAGCATGGAAAACAAGTGTGGGGTTGAGGATCCCCAAGATGAAAAATAGACAATACATGTTGCTAACTTGGCCTAGAGGCCTCGGGAAGTATCTTTCACCTTTAGTCGTGCTTTTAAATGATGCTTTGGAGACATAGTAAAAATTTAGTGTTGGGTGAGGGGTAATTTCAAATTTTATGCTAAGTGATTTAAGTTGAATTTCGTGGTTGGTATAATATTGTTTGATGAAAAATTGGAGTTGAGCACATTTGACCCACCCTTTGGTTTTTCTTTTCGGTTATTTTCATAAGTGAGGCACCTTGAACCAAGAATAAAAATTTATTTATTTTTAAATAGATGATTTAGTCATAATTAGGTATTTTTACTGACGGTGGATGGATGATGACCGTCTTGAGGGAAAATTAGACAATAGGTCTTGTTTTTGAACCCTTACCTATTCATAGCTTAATGTCATGCTTAAGTGCTATAAATGATTGTTAGATGTCAGTTATTATAATTTTGAAGCATGTGTATTAGTTGTATGACTTTGTGTAAGACACTTAGGCTCTTGGATGGACTCTATGTGCTTTAAGCTTAATGTTGAATTCTTGTGATTAGCTGAGTTAAGAGTCGACTAAATCTATCTTGATTTGAGCATGTGCACTGAGTGTAAGGTTTTTGTATATTCCATGTTATTGTGTAGTGTCTAGAACTTTCATGGTGTGTATACAAAACGAAATGAGGGGTGTCAATTGTAGAAGATAATTTAGGCATTTTTATGGCGGGACCTCCGACTAATACCTGCATGTCGAACAGAATAGGGCGCCTAGAGAAATCCTGCAGTATCAGAATTTAGTATAAGAACCACTAAAAGAAACAACTCTCTGAGCCTTCTTCTCGGCATTCCTTTCATAACCCTTCTCTCTCACCCCTTCAACTGACTTCACATACTCTACCACCTCCTAGAAGTTTTTACTGGAGGAGACCATTTGGAATGATGATAACTTGAGAACCACATCCAGGCCCTTAATGAAACACTTGATCCTCTTCTCTTCCGTGGGCAATAGGGGTAGAGCATACCTAGACAATGAGTGAAACCAAGCCTCATATGCTGCAACAGATGAGTTCCCTTGCTCGATGGTGGTGAAATTATCCCGTCTCTTGTCCCTCAGAGTGCGGGGAACATATTTATCTAGTAATGTGGAGTAAAACTTGGTCTAATTCAACAGGAGTGACCCCGCTGGATGCACTCCATAAAAGCTCTCCATCAGAGCTTAGCATCCCCCATAAACTAAAACGTCACAAAATCCACTCCGTACTTCTCTACCGCCCCCATCTTGTGGAGCATCTCATGGCAGTTGATAATACACTCGTAGGCATCCTCTGCCTCCATGCTGTAGAAAGTGGGAGGCTTGAACTTGGTGAACCCCCGAAACAAGTCATGCCCCTCCCCTGTCATCAACGGTCCTGCTACTGACCCTGGAAACATAACACCTCAGGCATGTCATCAATCCATAGAGCCACAGTAGCTATATGTTGTATCCTCGACTGCTCCCCAATTGGAGTTGTTGGTGCTTCCCTAGTGCTCACAAGGTCGCTCAGGTTAAGAACCTGAGCTAGAACCTCAAAGGATGCTGGCGTAGGAGCTTCTCCCTGCGTCGGACCTCTATCTCAACCGCCACCCACTCCTGCACTGCTGGTGGAATGGGAGATGCAGAACTCTCCCTAATTGGTGCGAGAGCATAAGCTCCTCCTCTAGACGAGTAAGGTCTCTTGCCAAAACCATTGGCCCTTTCTCTACCACGAACTGCAGCTGCCACTGCTAGCTCGGGTGCTGCATCTCTATTGTTGTTGGCGCGTGTTCACACCATTAGAGAAGGTAGGAAGAAAAAATGTTAGATACCAATTTGGATCACCAGATACCAATTGGAATCAAGTAATCGCATCAAAATGAAAGAAGAAAGGAGTTTTCCTAAAGTCCTGTAGCCTCTCAAATATAAGTTACGGACGTCTCTGCACCGATCCGCCAGACTCTACTAGAATCATCTTTATGTAATTAGATCAACGAACCTAGAGCTCTAATACAAACTTTGTCACAGCATAATTAGTCGTGATTGACACCCACACTAATCCCCTGGTGGGTGAGCCAACGATTCCCAAATGTTACCCTGAAATTGATCATTTATAAGAAAACTTTAACAAAAATATAATGAACTAAATTAATTATCAAGAGAAACTGATTTAAATCAATCTTCAAACCAAAACCCAAGACCTGATTGTCATTGCACCAGAAGTCTCCTTACACATTTGAGAAGTGCTAAGTCTAAATGATAAAAGAAAAATCAAATGTCTAGAAAAAGAAAGACATCGGGAGAGCGCTATTTCCTCCTTGATCAGCTCATCTCTCAAACTTCGCTGCTGCTTTATAGGTGAGGACATGAGGAACTTCCTAGATGAAGTTCTGCACTCCGAAAATAAGAGCAGGCTTAAGGTCATCACAAAATATGGTACTGGTAGGCATCAACGGCTGACCCTAAATAATAACAAATACACGATGTAATATCAATACAAGAACAAGCTTCAACATAAAAAGGACATACAAAATGTTTTTAGACACACTACCTCTACTCAGGGAATAGCCGGCCTGCTCATTGGATTAGGTCATTCGCTGTAGTGGTCTCACTACAGCGGGAAGGGTTCTGCTGCAGCGGTATTGCCTAGGCAGTAGCTTCACTATGCTGCACTTTTCCAGTTCTTCAGCTCATCAGTTTCATCATTCACATATTTTACCCAATCCCTCAGGTAACACACACTTAGGGACAATGAATAACATCACCAAGTATCACTTACAATTTCAACAAGAAATCACATCAAAATCCCCTCATCAAGTTCTAACATTGTGATAAGTCACACATAGAACTAAAGACATGTTCTTCATCACCAACATCACATACATAACAATAATCAACACAACCTCTTAGCACATTATTCATACAGTTTGTTTGCATATATTGACAACACAACATGATGTAATGTACATAACATGAAAACCAAAGGTGACATGATGGGCACATGCCTTTGCTATCTCACTATAATTACTCAACCACACAATCAATGTATACACATGCTAAAGGATCTTATTTCTTCTCTTCCAGTCATGACCTACAAGGGACTCTAGAAATCCATGTACTATACCAGTGTGGTACCTGCTCCCACTTATATACTCCCCTCGGACACGAGCCACTCAATAATAATATTCGATCCCTCGGATACTCCCCTCGGGCTCGAGCCTCTCATTTCATAAAATAGTTAATATTTAAGAAATTCTCATCCTTTAATCACAAGAAGGTGCATTACATAATCGAAATCATATATATAGATATACCAATCAATTCATCAGAGTCTACGCTCCATTCTCTCACTTGCTCAAACGCAACACTAATTTCACATGATAGATTCATAACACGAGTATCATTACACACTTCCACATGATTTCAACAACAGATTATATTCACCTCATACCAACATGATAATTTCCATTTATTCACATAAAAACACTTTTAAAAAGGAATGTCCGAAGACCAATCAAATATAGTCATTACATAAGCATACAAGCCATTACGTAGGGTCTAATCCTATAACCACAACCTGCCTTGATTTTGGACACGAAGAGTCAATTACTCCATCAGAGCCTTGCCTTTTCTCACAGCTCAAGGTGCTCGTAATCAACAAAATAAAGAGTAATTCATTACTTGCTCTTTGAAATAAGGGTTTTAGAAGATCAAACCCTCCTCTTCTTGGAACTTTTTAAAGTGAACCCTAATTCTACTATTTTTTAGGTGTCAATTCTCACATAGTCCTTTTTCTTAACAAAAATCTTAGGAGGGTGATCAATACTACTAATTATGAAGTCTAAACACACCATAGTTTTCCCATATTTCATCCGTAGTCTAACTATCTAGGGTCTTCACCCTCTCAAAATTCCACCATTAAAGGTTTATAAGGATTCTAGAATCAACATTACTCATGTACAGATAAACAATCGAAAAATCTTATCTTGGTGAAGAGTTTCACTACTCTAGATTGTTTTCCTGTTCTTTAGACCTCTTGATCGTGATTTTGAGAATAATGGGTTAAAACCCCGTAAGTCCCACATAAAACTAACTTTTTGAATTCCTTCATCTACTGCAGCGGTCATATTTCTGCTACAGCGGTCATAGTGTTGTTGCGACAGTTCCAACAGTTCCAACAGTTACATTCCAAATTCACCATGATGGAACACCGGCCGTTAAAAAATTCATCAGTTTCACACTTAGAAAAATTTCACAGCCCTTTCTATTCCGTTCCTAGCCAGTTCCCATGTTCTACACCCTTAACCATCCCATAACGATGTCCGAATCGTTACATCCCGTGACATTCTTAAAACTTATAAGGTCATCATAGGTTAAATTTCTAGAAGAAATTTTTTCATCAAATCTATCTTTTAATTTTATCTTAAACTTTTCGTTAAATAATGTTGGTAAACCGCTTATGAATTTTTTATTTCCAATAATAAGGACTACAATCTTCTTTGACCATAACCTTGTTAAGGAAAACCTCCTTATACCATATAAAAATCATCTAACTTTGGCAAGGTAGGTTAGATAATATTTCTAAACTCCTATCTTGAAAATGTTGAGGTTCTCCTATAAAATGTTTGATTATACTATAAATTAAGTTAGACGTGGCGTCTTCTACGCATAGATTTTTAAAAGTTTATCTTGTAGGTTCAGTCTTAATAACTTGAGTGATGGTTGTAGCATTTGTTATTCTATGTCTATTATCTTCCGTGAAATAATTATCCCATCAATATTTTAATTCCCCAATGACTCCATATATAATTAAAGTGTCGGCTTGTTTATCCGTGCAGTTTTTCATTTTATACGTTGTAATGGCCATTCGCATTTCATATAACTTGTTGTATATTTGATGTTCTTCAAGTCCATCAATATTCCATTCAACAGTTTCATTTCTAGAGTGTGAAGTATGAGCTAGAAATATATTTTCCTCGTACTACATATCAGGAAATGATGGTTTATTATAATAGTTATTTTTTATGGAATATTTAGAGCTTAACTTGTTAATGCCATTATCAGACTTTTCGTATATTGTTCTTGTGACCTTATCATCCTTTAATTTTAATTCATTCTTTATATTAAATTCAGCTTTTAATTTTTCATTAATCTTTTCTATAAGATCACTCTGATTTCAAACTTTTCTTGAAATTTAGGGAATTATCTTTGAAAAATTCAGGTAATTTAAATATTGGATGGGTTTCTAATTTTTTTATTACTATAGGAAGGATTTGGTTTATCATTAAAAATTACTTTATTATTAGTCCTAAGGATTTTATTAGAGACTACGTATAGTAATTTATTAGTATAATTATTTTGTTGAATTAATCTACTTATATCTTTATTCTTAGAATCACCTTGCGTATCTACTATATCAATTTTAGAAGGTGTAGCTGTAAATATTCTACCATCTATTGATAAACTAATTTCTTCTAATGGGGGAATTATAGATTCAACTACCTTAGTTTTGGTATTCCATTTATTAACGATCATGTTTAATGATTCTTTTAGATCATACAATTTTCTTATACTCAAATCATTTAAAGAACTCAATATTGCATCTCATTCTTTTCATATCAAAGAACCAATTTTTCTTAAAGGATAACCTTATCTTTAATGAATATTTTTCTGCATACCATTGCCTTTTTATGTTATTTTCTAGATCTAACCAAAGTTTATTTAAATATCCAAAGTCATGTTCGAACTCCTCATCCGATTTTATCATGTATAAAGGGTCTCTTGCTCCTAGCATCTCACAAGAAGTGGGACTTATTCTTTTGGTAATTAGGTTCTTATTCAATCTTAGAAATTATTTCAGAGAAATCTACTCCTTTTAATTTTTTCTCTATGTCTTCAAGAATTACATTCTTTTCTTCATGGGTTTTTGAAAATGAAAGTCTTTACAAGGACATTGTTTCACCTAAAGAAGCATGACTAAAAGATTGGGATCTTAAAAATTTTAAATCGAGAGATCAGTCTAGAAATTGTATTACCTACTCAATATTTGAATTTTCTTCTTCAATTTCTGGCTCCGTTATGGAGTCAAAATGCTAATTATGTTTTACTAACACGTCATCCTATTTTAACATTTTTGGGACTAAAATATTATTGTGACTATGATTGGCTTCTAAAAGCATGGTAACACCTTTGTACTTACTATCTTTGCTTTCGGAGCTAGGGTAGTTTTCATTAGCCCATAATATACTCTATATATTATGACTATTTCTCTTGTATTTACTTTGCTATTCATATTTTTTATTTTAACATTTAATGTTAGGGTATCCATAACGTTTTGAACATTAATATCTATAGAAAATTTTAATAACAAATAAAATTTACTGGGTCATTAACTAGATTACTTTTTCATACTTCTAATAATGAATGTTCAAAGTTTAGTAGCCTATTGTCTCTTAAAAGAAGATATATATGTAC
Source organism: Datura stramonium (assembly GCA_018107945.1). NCBI lineage: Eukaryota > Viridiplantae > Streptophyta > Magnoliopsida > Solanales > Solanaceae > Datura > Datura stramonium. The sequence goes on along the minus strand of JACEIK010000004.1, from coordinate 992,574 downwards.
ATCTAGCCTATTGTAGTGATTGATTAGAGACTACGTATAGTAATTGATTAGTATAATTATTTTGTTTAATTAAACTATTTATATCTTTATTCTTTGGATCACCTTGGGTATTTATTAAATCAATTTTTAAAGGTGTAGATGTAACAATTATACCATCTATAGGTAAAGTAATTTTTTTCTAATGGGGAAATTATACATCCAACCACGTTGGTTTTGGTATGCCATTGATCTTGGGCAGAATTATATGCCCAAGTGATACTGAAATGCATCATTTCGTCTTGTTTATCCATCGATATTTGTGCATTCTCATGTAATTTGTAGTTAAATTGTGAATTTATACTAACCAATATGATTAGTGTTGTTTTGTAGGAAAAATGTAATTTTAGGAAGCTAAGATGCATGTTGGGAGAAATCGGGAATGGACTCGGAAGCGAGCAGTGGAAAAGGCCAGTTGAAAAGGCCAAGGAAATGCAAAGACCAAGGGGCTCCATGATGGAGCCGTGTCACGGCATCACGGAGGCATCGCCCGGATGACAATGGCCAAGATCTGGAAGTCTCGCGTTGCTCGTGGCACTTGGACATAATTGCTCGGAACATGGAATTCGAAGGAAGGTTCGTGTTGGAGCCGTGGCACGTTGGCCAAGCACCGCATTGCACGCCGTGGCACGTTGTAGTCAATTACCTTGAGGACCGATTCCAAAGTAAGGGGTCCGGGCATTTGTGCCATGTAATCTGAGGCAAAAGGCTCGTGATGTACCCGTGACACGTTGCTTGTTATTCCGAGAAAAATTCCCACTAGTATAAATAGCACAATTTAGTTCATTTTTTAATTATTCCTCACTTAGTTGAGCAAGGACGTGGGTTATGTGCGCCTGAGGGGACGAAAATTCTAAGGTTCTTCTCATTCTTTCTCCTTTATTTCAATTGTTTGTACGATTTACACTCATTTGATGATGTTTAATCCACAAATGAGTGGCTAAATTCACTTCTGGCCGAGGTTAAGAACAACCGTAGAGGATTGTAATTATTGATCATTTTGGTTTTCATCTTTTCTTCCATGGCTGTTCTATCAATTCTTGCTCTTAATGCATTAATGTGTGGCCAATGTTATCTATATCTAAAGTCCGGTTTCTTCCGAAAGAGAAAAGAAATTGGAAAGTTGTGAATTGGTAGGATATGACTCTTCTGTTAGTTTGGGAAAATTAATTGATTTACCCTTCGAATAGAAATATATCTCGAAAGTCGTATTAGTCAATTAAGAAATCGATTTTGTATGGATTGAACATGAATTTTTATCACAAATGTAGGTGGAAGGCTCATGATTCTTAAGTTAGGTTACGAGAGTTTTAACTATAGGCAATGATTCTTGACTAGAAACTGAAGGAAAAATTAACTCAATTGTATCGATAAATTACTTCCCTACATGTTCGTTTTTAGCCTCAAAGATGCTTATAACTATAGTTCAAAATCAAATTGTACATTTGTTTTAGATTGGTATAAAATAGGAAACAAACTCCCAAAATCCCTTTAAACTGTTGTCTCGCATTTTTAGAAAGTTAAAGATCATTGACACTTGATTCTATTATTGGGCTCTTGGTCAGTCCCTATGGGATCGGCTGGCTTACTTGAGCCATTTTACGGCTTGTTCGACCACGTGCACTTTCGTGTAGTCATCTAAACCATCGAACAAGTTTTGGCGTCGTTGCCGAGACCTGGGCAATTGGTAAAATTTTTGTCTTAAGTGTTAGTTTACTATTTCTATATTAGTGCCGACAACTTGATCTTAGCCTCTCTTTTGCGTATATTGAATTCTCGCTAAACACCGGAAAGAGACAAGGAGCTGGTGGATTCATACTTAGAGCCGCAAAGACAATTCCATCGTCAAAGGAGAGAAGCTCGAGAGAAAAGCCGCAGCTGCTCGTACGCATAACCTTCGGAGCAACCACGTATCCACTACTTGTAAGGGCGTTGTTAGTGCCCGAGGAAATGCGCCAGGCCGGGTTCGCGAAGTGGCAATCCCACATGCTAACAACGTTACATCTAGCATTCGCAAACCCGAGCCAGAGGGAGGTTCGAGCTAAACAGAATATGGTGCAATTGTTGCACCGCCGGGCACTACGGCCCTCACGAGGATCCACAACAATATCTCCAAAACGTTTTGAGATAAGTGACACTTACATCCCCGCTGGAGTGTCATCCGACATGTCGGGCTTTATATTGTTCCCATTTTCACTTTTTGGAGAAGCAAAGAGGTGGTTGAAAGTTGAGCCACCTAATTCCATCACCACTTGGGATGATCTTGCAACAAAATTTTTGATACAATGCCCATCCTATAGAAAAACACCAAGACATAGAAGTCAAATTCTAAGTTTTAAACAAAGAGAGGGGGAAAGAATCAGATCGCTTGGGAGAGATTCAAATCTATGTTGCGGATTGTCCTCACTAATACCAACTAATGATGTGTCAGCATACTTTCAGAGGCTGGAACCCCACACAAAAAATTTTGCTAGACTCATAAATAGGGGACAAGCATTAGAAAAGACTTATGAGGAGCTGTATATTTGTTAAATCGTATTTCACGTGGAAACCAGAGTGGAATGCGGACTCTTCAAGAGGAGGAACAAGGAAAGTAGCAGGAGTCTTGGAAGTGGATGGTTTTGCTGCCTATCGCTGCACAGCCTAGCTACATTATAGAATCAACTCAACACCACTCCTCTGCCAATAAGGAGCTTGAATCGCCTCAAGCCCCAAAGGAATGTAGTGCGTATTTGGTGTGAAGTGTGGGTGGCAAGAATGAACACTCACCGAGTGTTGTGGAGTGAATCCCGATTCAATGAACTTTGTTGGTAATGTTCAGAGAAATAATCACCAACCGCATGGCAACAACTACAACTCGAATTGGAGAAGTCACCTGAATTTCTCTTGGGGTAGTTACAACCACCAAGGCGTAGTTCGAGTCGGGGCGCAGAGAATCATGAGGGAAGCAAATTATTAGTCTCACACGTAAGCAACAATGCACCTCTCCAAATTTCAAATTATCACCCAAAGATTGAGGAAATGTTCAAACGATGATAGCTAACTAAGTTCTCAATTGCAGCCGACTATGTGAAATTGGCAAAATTGATGTAAAGAACAATTAGTTAGCTACTAAGGCACCGAGTACCGCTTGGGCAACTAGCCGGAGCTCAAAACACTGTGCCGAGAGGAGAATCTCCAGACACCGACCCCAACCCCAAGCAAGTGAATGCAAGACCACAAGGAGTGGTTTACATCTTAAGGAGGTGGAACCAAAAAGACCACCTCAGAAGTCGGGAGTAGTGGAGAATGAGAGGGAACACGCGTTGATGAGAGGGGGAAGAAAAGAAGGAAGCTTCGAACTGTGTAAAAGACCACTTACCAATGCTCTCAAAGATTAAAGAAACACAGGAGGAAGCGTGTTTCAAAAAGTTCATGGAGGTGCTTAAACAGGTACATTAATTTACCTCTTGTTGATGTTTTGGTGTGGAGTGCCAAAGTACGCAAAGTATATCAAGGACATCGTGGTGAAACAAAAGTGTGCTTGACTGAAAGTACGCTATGGTAGCGCTTACGGAGGAGTGCACATCCTGCATAAGAAATAGGTTGCCCACAAAGCACAAGGACCATAGGATCTTCACAAATTCAAATTACAATCGGCGAGTATCCGAGCTATGGATTATGTGATTTGGGAGCCAGCATTAACTTGATGACTATTATCGGGTATTCAAGAAGTTGTGGCTAGGAAGTCCTAGACTAACGTAGCCAAAGTGATCTGGTAATTTACGGATCATTCTTTGGCCGCACCGATGGCATTGTGGAGGACGCTAGTGCAAGTGGGCCCTTATCTCCCGTAGACTTTCTGGTCAGGCTGGATTTGAGCCATGCGGAAGCCCCATTTATTTTAGGACGTCCTTTCTCTGGTGACCTAGAAAGCGCCACTGATGTAGAAGTTGGCAGGCAGCTAACTAAGCGCGGCACACGATAAGGTGGAGGTATTTGATGTGCAAGGCCACAAAGCTTCGGTCAGTGTACGAAGAACTCTCAAGGATCAACGTGCTTGATCGAGCGGGTATTGCTCAGAGTGTTGATTCACGAGAGCCGGGGGAAACCACCTAAGTGAAGGAACCCCCAAACCGGAGTTGTGGCAAGAAAATCGAAATGCCACGGTCGTAGTTAATGGGCACGATGTAAGCATGACATGGGTGAGGACTACAGTTATAGAGAAACGTCCGTCACCCTTAGGGGATGATTGAGCTTAATACGCTGAGCCGCTGGTATGGTAAATCGTGGACGTTGCAACGGGAGGCAACCCGTGAAATTGTTGTAATAGATAAATAGAATTAGTTAGTTAAAACAAAAAAGAAACAATATATATAAAAATGTAAATAAAACAAAATTATTGTGCTTGTGTTTGAACCTTGAATTCTAAACCAATTTCTTGTTGTGAGATGAATTTCAGGTTGAACGGGAGGTCAAAAATGCAAAGGGATCGCAAAGGAAAAATCGAGGTAAGATAAAAAATAAAAGGTGGCAAAACAAGAGCTCACGCGTTGGCTCCGTGTCACAGGAGGTACTCCGCGCTACCCTCCGTGACACGTTGAAGCATAATCAGGAATTTTTAAGAAATTCCAGAATGATGGCGTGAAGGGAGCCTCGTGTCACCGAGGGTAACGCGGGGCACACCCTCCGTGACACGTTGGAGTGCTACTCGTGTCGGGTCACACCACCGGGTCACCGGGGTGACCCCACGAAAATACCACTTTTTAACACCGAAATCGCCCTCAATTTTCCCATTTCCCACTCCCCTCCGCGACAATCCCCTAAAATCCCTCCTCTTTCAACGTGACATGGACCTAGGATCAAAATTCTTCAACTTCTTTTCTTCGATATCATCTAGATTAAAGGTATGCCCTTGAACTCAACCCTCAATTTTTGCTAAAAGTTTTGATTTTTGAGCATGTGAGGTGAGTAAACCTTGCCCTAAGTGTAAAATGAGCTTGAATTCATTTAAGTTATTGTTGATTGACGTTCGTATATCATTGTGATTATATGAACCTCGATAAATACATGTTGGATTGAATTGCTAAATTGATAGCTACTGGGTTAGTATGTGAATAGGGAGAAGTTAAATTGAGTTTGAAATGTGAAAAACATTTGGGTTGTGCATGTTGGGTGAGGTGATTTGTGTTGTGCTTAATGAATATGCTAAATAAATAATGAATTTTCGTGAGAATGAAATTGTTGAATTGCATAGAAATTCATCAATTGCATAGGTTGTTGTTATAGAAATTTTTTTCTAAGTGCTATGTGACGTAATTGTATCTATGGTGATAACAGATTAGCTATATGGAACTGAAAGTAGTACATAGAATTTATACCACCGAATTATACAATGCATGAGGCATGTTGTTTTTTTATGTACTGAAAGAGGATTGTCTTGCCGTAATCTTGTAATTGTGGCTAAAGACTAAGCGTGGGGTGGACTAACTCAACCCAACCTTAGTCGAAGCTAATGTTGATTTGAATAACATTGGGACTGCCCGTTTGAATTGACAGGAAATAATGGCAAAGGTGCAAGAAAAAGGAAAGTGCGCATCTACATCGGGCGTCAGGAGAAAGAGGATCGCATCGGGGAGCAAGCAAAGGCTGCAGTACTGGGCTGCTCACAACGTCAACGCCGTCAATACGTAACCCGATGGGTGACTGACTAAGGGAAGAAGTGGTACACAAAGCACAAGGAGAACAAATACTTCCCCGAGGAGCACATTGCAAGGGAACCACTTGCACAGAATTTCTCGCTGCACTGTACAATCGGATTCACGCCGGCCGGGCTGAACTTCATCATTCAAGAGCCTAAGGATGGATGGATGGATCGAATACCCCATTGAACCGCAAATAGTGACCATTCCCTATGATGGATGGATGACGACCGCCTTAGGGAAATGTAGTCTATAGGAGTAGTTTTTCTTTTGTTTATTTTTCTTTTGTTTGTTTGTATCCCAAATGTTTTGGTTACTTTAATATCTGAAATTCTTGTTGCGTTTCACAAGAAAGGTGATTTGTATGGAAAGTATGCAACTTTTGTAAACATGTTGAGATACCTAAGTCATAGAGTTCGATTCGTGTGATTGAGGCTTAATGTTTGAATTCTTGTAATTAGCTGATTGAAGAGTCTATGAATATGTCTTGAGTTGATCATGTGCAAAGAGTTTGTGGTGAGGCTTCAATTATTCCATGCTATTGTGAATTGTCTAGAACTTGCCTCGGGGTGTAAAGTGAAACGAAATGAAGGATGTGTATTGTAGGAGAGGATGTAGGCATTTCTTTGATTTAACCGAAAGTTTTTCCATTATCATACCTACCTTGTATGTACATCCTAGTTAGCCCATTTAGCCTTTAGCCTATTTTTTTCTTTCGGGTTTAAAACGTACAAACCGAGCATAACCTCTTCTTTTCATTATCCGTGAATTTGATCCAAAAACTCTTAAGCGCTCAAGAAAAATAATTTTCCCACAAAGTCAAGGAGTGAGAATGGTGAAAGAAAGAAAAGCGGAAGTGGTGAAAGTAAAGAAAACGCCAAAGGTGCACTTGCTGTAAATTAAATAAAATGAAGATGTATAACTAATCTTTTGTTAGTAAGTCGAGTACTTAAAGTAATGGGGACAAAAATGAATAAAGACTTCATGAATGGGAGGATGAAGGAACAAACAATGCCCATAATGTTGGTGGGATGTATTGAAAAGCTTTAAGGATGCTACGCTATTATTGGTTAGCCAAGACTTACTAGTTCCTTAGCCTACATTACAACCCGTTAAGTCCTACGTGATCTTACATCACGCTGGCCCTTATATTAGTGGAGTAATACACTAGAGGCAAGCCTAGGGTTCAAGGACATGATGCATGTGAATTCTTTGGGAGAGAGAGCGAAATCGTGTTTATATGCCCCTGCATGTAATGCTTTGAGTTCATATGATTGAAAAGGGGGAAATTCTCTTGTGTTGAGGGCACATGCTTGACGAGAGTTAATTTCAAGGCCTGATCTTGATCGCCCGATTTTCATGAGTTTGCCGATATCGAGAGTCGATTCTGAGTCTAGGAGGTCTTGATGTGTTGAATGTCATTGTATTTATGAGGACTATGCATGTTTTCTTGATGATTTGCTATATTAAATAATCGGTATAAATCACACTAATTGAGCCAAAGTAGCTATGCGCGGTGGGTGTCAATTGAATTAGATGTGAGATTATTGTTCGAGGAGCCTAACAAGGTTTTAAGTGTGGGGTAAATGATCTTGGGGCAGAATTATATGCCCAAGCGATACTCAAATGCTTCATTTCGTCTTGTTTATCCATCGATATTTGTGCATTCTCATGTAATTTATATTTAAAATGTGAATTTATACTAACCAACATGATTAGTGTTGTTTCTAAGGGTGAAAATGTAATTTTAGGAAGCTAAGATGCATGTCGGGAGAAATCGAATGGACTCGCTGTGGTTGCAAAGCAAAGGGAAAGCCAAGGAAATGCAAAGAAATTAAGGGGCTCCGCGATGGAGCCGTGTCAAGCTTTCACCGCCAGTGCCATTCTACCCCCGAATGATTAAATTTGTCCAAGATCCAGTGGAGGTCCGTGTTGCCTCCGTGGCATGTTGGACATAATTACATGGAACATGAATTTTTCAAAGGGAAGGTTCGCGCTGGCCGTGCTGGCCAAGCACCGTTGCACGCCGTGGCACGCGTTGGCTAATTACCTTGAGGACCTGGATTCAAGAGTGGTCCGCATGGTGCCGGCAAGTCACAGGCGTTGCTCGCGTTGCACCTGTGACACGTTGCTTGTTATCTAAAATTTCCACTGGGGTATAAATAGCAACACTTAGGTTCATTTTTAATTATCTACTTAGTTGAGCAAGGACGTAATACAGCCGAGGGGACCAAAATTCTTAGGTTCTTCTCATCTCTTTGTCCTTTATTTCTATTGTTTGGTGGGCGATTTACACCCATTTGATGATGTTTAATCCACAAATGAGTGGTTAATTCTACTTCTTGCTGAGGTTAATAACAATTGTAGTGGAATGTAATTATTGATCATTTTGGTTTTTCATCTTTTCTTCCATGGTTGTTCACAATTCTTGTTCTTACCGCATTAATATTTGGTCAATGTTAATGTACATCTAAAAAGTTCGGTTTCATCTCGAAAGAGAAAGAAATTGGAAAGGTTTGAATTGGTAGGATATGAGTCTTCTTAGTTTGGAAAGTTGAGAATTGATTTACCTTCGAATAGAAATATATCTCAAAGCCGTATTAGTCAATAAAGGAATCGGGTTTTTACGGCTAGAACATGGCACTTCTTTTTATCACAGAAATGTAGATGGAAGGTTCATGATTCTGCTGGGTTAAATACGATAGTTTTAATCCATAGGCAATGATTCTTGACTAGCAACCGAAGGAAAGATTGATCGAATTGTATCGATAAATTACTCTTAAACATGTCTGCTTTTTAGTTCTAAACAGGCCCATAACTATAGTTCAGACTTAAATTGTACATTTGTTTTAGATTAGTATAAATTAGGAAACAAACTCCCAAAATCTTCTTTAAACTCGTTGTCTGCATTTTTAGAGTTAAAGTTCATTGACACTTGATTCGATTATTACCTGGTCCAGCCCTCGTGTGGATCGATATTTGTCTTACTTGAGCCATTATCACTTGTTCGACTACACGCACTTGCATGTAGTCATCTAAACCACCGAACAACCATTTATTAACTATCATGTTTAATGATTCATTTTGATCATCCAATTTTCTTATACTCAAAAAATTTAAAGAACTCTATATTGCATCTCATTCTTTTCGTATCGACGCACCAATTATTCTTAAAGGATAGCCTTTCCTTTAATAACATTTTTCTGCATACCATTGCCTTTTTATGTTATTTTATGGATCTAACCAGAGTTTATTTAAATATTCAAAGTCAAGTTATAACTCCTCCTCTGATCTGATCGTGCATAACGAGTCTCTTGCTCCTAGCATCTCACTAGCAGCTGGACTTGTTTTTTCAGTAACTAGGTTCATAGTCAACCTTAGAAATTATTTCGTAGAAATCTACTCCTTCAATTTATTATGTATGCCATCAATAGTTAAACCTTTTTCTTCCTATATTTTTGAAAATGAATGTCTTGAAAAGGACATTGTTTTACTTGAAGAAGCATGACTTAAAGAATCAGATCTTAGAAATTTAAAATGTATAGATCCATCTAGAAATTGTATTAGCTGCTCAATACTTGAATTTTCTTCTTTAATTTCTAGCTCTGTTATGGAGTAAAAATGCTAATTATCCTTTACTAACACATCATCCTATTTTAACATTATTGAGACAAAAATATTATTCTGGTTCTAATTGGCTTCCATAAGCATGGTAAAACCATTGTTACTTACTATCTTTTCTTTTGGAGCTAGGATAATTTTCATTAGCCTATAATTTACTCTATATATTATAGTTATTTCTCTTGTATTTGCTTTGCCATTCATGTTTTTTATTTTAATATTTAATGTTAGGATATCCAAAACGTTTCGATCATTAATATCTATGGAAAATCGGAATAACAAATAAAATTTAATAGGCCATTAACTATATTACTTTATAATACTGCTAACAATGAACCATCAATGTTTAGTAGCCTATTGTCTCTTAAAAGAAGACATATAGGTACATCTAGTCTATTGTTGTAATTGATTAGAGACTACATATAGTAGTTGATTAGTATAATTATTTTGTTGAATTAATCTATTTATATCTTTATTCTTAGGATCACCTTGGGTATTTATTATATCAATTTTAAAAAGGTGCAGCTGTAACAATTCTACCATCTATTAGTAAACCAATTTCTTTTAATAGGAGAACTATAGTGTCACGACCCAAACATAGGCCTGGATGGAGACATGGGACAAAGAACCCCGAGAGGCTCCAAGTTTACCCATGGCATGAACATTACATCTAAACTCAACATAATCAAGCGGAAATCTAACATTTACAATATAGCGGAAGTCTGTAATATTGTAACATCTACATACATAATATAGGGCTAAAACTGAATGCCTACTATATCTAAAAAGCCTCTACTACTGATGAGTTGATGGGACAAGACCCCAACTAACTCAGTATATCCTGAAACTAAAAATACTAAATACAACTGATTAAAGGGCCCTCAGAAGATGAGGACTCACCAACTTAGACTGAAAGGTGCAAATGCTGAGAGTTTTACTAATGGCGGGACAAAACCTGAATATTTGAGCCTGTATCACTAAACGATACAACACAAAGAAATGCGGTCAGTACGTGGAATGTACTAAGTATGTAAGGTAAGTAAAACGGCTAAGTAAATAAATTCAGTGATCATGCATAACATAAAACATTTCATCATAAGATTTTGAGAGAGGGCTTGCATGCTATTATCTTAAAACATGATTTAACTTAACGGAATATCATAACTGAATCAATTGACCCAAAGCTGAGAAACTGATAATCATAAGTAAAACTGAACATTGGGTGAAACCTGCAGAAAACATAATATTTTTACTGATGTACATGCATCACTTAAATCATGAGGAACATTGGGAGACTCGTCATATAACCGAAATTACCACAATAGAGCTTATGTTATCCCGACTATCATATTCAAGTGGGCAGAGCTATCCAATGCCTTGCCAAGGCTAAAGACGCTACCATGATATCGATATCAAGTTGAAGAACCCTTAGGGGTAGGGAAAGCTCACAAGGGAGGTTCCAATAATCTGAACATACCTATGTTGGCACGTAGTTCTTAGGCATAGAGTTGATTGACCCTTAGCCTACTCGGTGCTAGACACTAGTCCCAAACATGCATATGCTCTCCATCGATTTTCAATGAAGCTGAACCATCATTTAGTAACGAAGCTAACTCATAACATACATGCATAAATCTGAAATCATAACATGAGGAGCCTTGAGCTCAAACCATAGCACAAGCAGAAAAATAGTAGGATTCTAGACTCCAAATCCATGTGGTAAGCTAATACATGAAGTTTGGGTAAATCATAAAACATACCTGATCATATGGGCTTGACCAATACTTAAACATGCTTGACATAGACTTGATCATTCGAAAACATGAACATTGATATGGGTAATTCAAAATCGTACTTTCACCATATACATCTCATCATGCTTCAATACATATATTATAGAACTCAACATTAATGAACTTCCATGGATGGGTATTATAGTTTATAAAAATCTTGAAAACATAATTTGTAATTGGAACATTGTAAAATATTCCCAGTAATCATAATTCAGCATTAGAAATATGCATAGATCATACCCATGATTGATACTTAGAGAATTCACATGTTGCGTTAAACCCCATAGATTCATCAATCAGAATTTTCATGAAATTGAAGAGGGATTGGGCCTGGGTGTGGATGTATACACCCATTCATAACCCTACATACCTAGATAAATCTAATTATACAACCCACCTAATTGAACAATGGAAATTTTGGGGAAGAACTTGATGAATCTAAGCTTGATCCCCCTTAGGAGCTTCTAGACTTGAATGCATGGAAGAGAATAGACCTAGAATGGACTTACCCCTCTTAAAACACACATTTCATAGCTTAAAACAACGTAGTATATGCCTCAAAATCTTAGAAATTACGGAAAAGCCCTTAATAAATTGACAGGAAAAATGCACTGCCAGTCCCTGACAACTTTCCCCCTGCACCACGACCCGTGGTGTACTTCTCGTTGCTAGAACTAGAATTTCATCATCACTGGTCACCACGACTCGTGGTGTACCCGACAACTCGTGGTGTACCCGACGACTCGTGGTGACTAGTCGTTAGGTATAGTGTCCAAACTCTTCAACCTTTAATCAGCTCTTTACCACGGCCAACACAACAAATTGTGGTGTTGACCATGACTCTTGGTCACACCCGTGGTCACCCCCATATAACAAAAAATTCTACCAAGTCCACCCTCCTTCTCAAGGGTCACGTAACTACTCGTGGTGTACCTCATGGGTCACTAGACAACTCGTTCGGTGACCTGGTGCAGAAAATCCTATTTTCTCCGTTTCAACCCTCGGGTTTGATCTTAGAGATTTCGGAGTATTACAATATCTCCCCTTTAGGAACATTCATCCTCGAATGTTGGAAATGTTATTGAAAAGCTAAGAAATGCAATCATCATACTCATATACTGCACATTTAAGAAAAAAACTGATGGAGTGAATGACTTTGAGCTAAATTATATGAATGAACTGAATTCCTGAATCATACATACATTACATATATTGACATGAAAGAAATTGGGGTACATGAACTGAACATGAAACTGATGGAGTACTAGGGAGGAAATTGATACCTCAAGTTGAAGCTGAGTCGAAAGGGAATGGATGTGGGTATCTAGCCATCATATCTATTTCGGCTTCCCACATAGCTCCCTAAACATGCTGACTCCTCCAAAAAACCTTGACTGAGGCTACTTCTTTGTTTCTTAGCTTTTGAATCTGACGATCAAGTATTTCCACCAGAACCTCCTCATAGCTCAGGCTATCCTTCACAACTACACTCTCCACCAGAAAAATCAGAGTTGGATCATCCAAACACTTTTTTAAGATTGATATATGGAAACTGGATGAACTGAAGCCAATTCTAAGGGCAACTCCAACTCACATGCTACCTTGTAAACCCATTTCACAATTAGGTATGAACCAACGTAACGAGGGCTGAGTTTCCCTTTCTTTCCAAACCTCATCACTCCCTTCATGGGAGATACCTTCAAAAACATCCAATCATCAACTTCAAACTCTAGCTCCCTCCTCCTCACATCCACATAGGAGTTTTGGCGACTTTGAGCCGTTTTCAACCTGTCCCTTTTTCATGACCCGAACATAGGCCCAGATCGAGATAGAGGACAAAGAACCCCCAGAGGCTCCAAGTCGACTCATGGAATGAACAGAACATCTAACTCATTCAAACACAATGGAAGATCAACATGAATAACATATAAGAAGTCTAAATATAAAATAAAATCTGAATACATGACATAAGTCTAAAGCTTAATACAAACTATGTCCGAAAAGGCTCTAATACTGATGAGTTGATGGGATAAGACCCCAACTAACTCACTATAGTCTTAAAACTGAGAAGACGAAATATAACTAATAAAGATAGCCCTTGTAAGATGAGGACTCACCAACTAAGGTTGAGAAGTTCTAACTCCAGAATTCTAACTAGCGACGGGATTGAGTCTGGATATCGAAGCCTATATCAAAAATGATACAACATAGAGTATATGGTCAGTACGTGGAATGTACCGAGTATGCAAGGCAAGTAAACCCGCTAAGTAAAATCATACGTAATGCATATTATAAAAATATAATCAACATAAGATCTAAGAGTAGGCTTGTATCCTATCTTCTAAAATCATGATCTGAACATAACTAAACATCATAACTGAATTGAATGACCTAAAGATGAAAATTGATAATCATAATTAAAACTGAACATTGGTTCATACCTTTTGAAAACATAATATCATGACTGATATAAATGCATAACTGAAATCATGAGGAACAATGGGCGACTCGCCATAAAATCTACCATACCACGATAGAACTTACATGGTCCCCACTATCACACTTGTTCAGTGTTGTGGTAACTACACGCAAGTGCACGTGGTCAAACAAGTAGTAAAGTGGCTTAATTAAAGCCAAGTATCGATCTCACAGGGACTGAGCTATGGTACTAATTAACTTGAGCATCAGTGAACTCTATCTTTATGAATGCAGACAACAAAATAAATAATATTTTGAGAGTTAAGTTTACTAAGTAATAAAAATCTAAGTTAAGATTATAATTTGAGTCTGACAATAGCAATGAGCAAGCTGAGGTTAA
>JACEIK010000004.1:954006-967440 GCA_018107945.1 Datura stramonium | reverse complement strand
ATAGAACAACCATTGAAGAAAAGATGAAAACTGAAATGATCAACAATTACATTCCACTACAATTGTTCTTAACCTCAGCAAGAAGTGAATTTAGCCACTCGTTTGTGGATTAAACATCATCAAATAAGTAGAATTCATACAAAAAATTGAGATAAAAGAGAAAGAGATAGAGAAGAACACAAGAATTTTCGTCCTCTCAAGTGCCTGTAACCCACATTCTTGCTCAACCAAGTCAGAATGTTTAAAATAAAACCTAAGTGTGCTATTTATACTCTTGAGAATTTCTCCCGGAATAACTAGCAATGTGGCACGGAGTGTATCGCGGAGCACTCCCTCCGTTCCACGGGGGTATCGTGGACCCTCACTGGAAGTTGGCTCCCCAGCAATTTCACTTCAGCATGGCACGACTTGCATCGCAGAGCCTTGCCTCGGTGCCATGGTGCTATCGCGCACCTTCACTAGAACTTGAGGTTCCAGATAATTGTACTCAACGTGACATGGAGTGCATCACGGAGCATTGCCTCCGTGTCACGGAGGTAACGCGAACCTCCACTGGAAATTGCAAAAATTATTTCATCCAAGGCAGAATGCCTCCACGATGGCGGCGTGACACGGCTCCATCGCGGAGCCCTTTTTTTGACTGCTCTCCCTTGTCATTTTCCACTCCTGGTTTCCAAGTCCATTCCTGATTTTACCAACATGTATATTAGCTTCCAGAATTTCCTTTTACCTGCAAAACAACACTAATCATGTTGGTTAGTATAAATTCACATTTAACTAAAACTCACATGAGAATGTACACATAAAGATAGATAAACAAGTCGAAATGAAGCATTTGAGTATCACTTGGGCATGCAATTCTGCCCAAGATCAACACTCAAGTGGGCAGAGCCATCCCAAGCTTTGTCAGGGCTAAGGACGCTACATGATATCGATATCAAGCTCAAGGCCCCTTGGGGGTAGGGGAAGCTCCAAGTGAGGTCCCAAAGTTTATAAATAAACCTGCGTTGGCGCGTAGTTCTTAGGCGTAGGTTTGAATGACCCTTAGCATACTTGGTGCTAGACATTACTCCCAAAAACATGCATATGATCTCCATCATTTTTAAATGAAGTTGACCATCTTCGAGTGATGAAGTTGAAAAATAACATACATGAATAATTTCAAATCATAACATGAGGATCCTTGGCTCAAACCATACCACAAGCTGAAAAATCATGGGAGTCTAGACTCCAAAACCATGTGGCAAGCTAAATATATGGAATCGTAAAGCATACTTGATCACATGGGGTTCCCAAAATTAACATTCTTGAAATCAACTTGATTCACTTTGATAACATGAGCATATACATGGGTATTTCAAAATCACATTTTCTTCATAAACATCTCATCATACTTCAAAATATATCTCATGGATCTCAACTTTCATGAACATTCATGGATGGGCATTATAATTTAGGAAAATTGAAATCATAATTTATAATTTAAAACACTTTAAAATATACTCATTGATAATAATTAGACATTCAAAACATACTTAGATCATACCCATGATAGAAACTTAGGAAATTCACACGTTGACTAGAAACCCCATAGATTCATCAATAAGGATTTCATGAAATAGAGAGGAATTGGGCATGGGTATGAACAATTACACCCATTCATCACCTTGCATACCTGAAGAGAACTGATTTTTATCACTTCCTTGATTGCCCAAAGAGAATTGAGGAAGAACTTTGAAGAAAACTAGACTTGATCACCTCTCCAACCCCTAAGCTTGCATGCATGAATTAGGATAGGCTTAAAATGACTTAATCTTTCCTAAAATACATTATTTCAAGCTTAAAACAACGTTGTTCAATACCCTAGGGTTTTGGAATGAAAAAATACCGTTAATGAAATTTTTCAAAAAATTGCACTGCCAGTAACAATGGTCGTCACAACGGACCATTACAAGCTCAAAAGGTCCGTTACAACCCCCCGTTGTCTCATCCCTCATTTGTGTCTTAGGTCCCCTACCACGACCAAAAAGGATGAGTCCTTACAAGCTCCAACGACCCGTTGCTTTCAATGGTCGTCACCACTGCCCTATTCTGGGGTTCATCTCAACGGATGTTGACTACGGCCCGTTGCTCCCAACAATGGGTCGTACCATGACTCGTTACTTCCTCTCTGATCAAGACCAAACTTAGAAGGACTCCATTCAACAAATTGTTACAACATCCAATGGGTCGTCCTGAGGCCCTTACTCTCCAGCCGATTCTGCAGCTTCTCACCACGTGAACCTTCCATTGGTTGTTGGTCCCACCAATGATCCGTTCAACGAGTTTTTCTGAGTAGATTTTCAAATTTTTCTCCCAGTTTAAATTTCAACTCCTAAGTCTAGTCTTAGGCATTTCTGGGGCATTACAATTTCTCCCTCTTGGGAACATTCATCTTCGAATATTGGAAAAGATACTAAATAACAGAGAAATGTAGTCATCATACTCAAACACTTAACATACAAGTTGAAAACTAACAGAATGACTGACTCCAAGTTGAATGACACGACTGAACTGAATTCCTAAATCACATATACATCCATTTACATGAAAGAAATTGGGATACAACAGCTGAACATGAAATTGAACAGAGTACTAAGGAGGAAACTGATACCTCAAGCTGGAACTGAGCCGGAAGGGAAAAGATGTAGGTATTTAGCCATCATATCCTCTTTGGCCTCCCACATATCTCTCTCAATATGTTGATTCCTCCATAAACTTTTACTGAGGCTACTTCTTTATTTCTTAGCTTATGAACCTGATGATCCAATATTTCCACCGAAATCTCCTCAAAACTAAGGTTGTCCTTCAGACCAACACTATCCACCAGAAAAACTAGAGTTGTATCACCCAAACACTTTTTATGAGTGATACATGGAAAACTAGATGGACTGAAGCTAATTCGGAGGGCAACTCCAACTCATATGCTACCTTGCCAACCCATTTCACAATCCGGTATGGGCCAACATAACGGAGATTGGGTTTATCTTTCTTCCCGAATCTCATCACTCCTTTCATGTAGGACACCTTAAAAAACACCTAATCATCAACTTCAAACTCAAGATCCCTCCTCCTCACATCTGCATAGGAATTTTGGTGACACTGAGTTGTTTTCAACCTGTCCCTTATAAGTTGAACCTTCTCCATGGCCTCATGGACTGAATCTAGTCCATTAATCACAGCTTCACCAACTTCAAACATACCAATAGGCAATCTACATCTACGCCCATAGAGAGCGTCAAATAGAGCCATCTGATTGCTGGAATTGTAGTTGTTGTTCTATGCAAACTCAATGAGAGGCAAACGGTCATCCCAACTACCCTTGAAGTCAATCACATATGGTCTTAACATGTCCTCGGGAGTCTGAATAGTCTACTCTGCCTGACCATCCGTTTGTGGGTGAAATGTTGTACTGAGCTTGACCTGAGTACCAAGTCCCTTTTGAAACGATCTCCAAAACTGGGAGGTAAATTGAGTACCTCTATCCGATATGATGGACAAGGGCACTCCATGCAACTGAACTAGCTCTGGAATGTATAATTTAGCATAATCCTCTATTGAATCAGTAGTTTTGACCAGTAGAAAATGAGCTGCTTTGGTCAACCTGTCCAACCACCCAAATAGAGTCATACTTTCGACGAGTGCGAGGCAACCATGTGATAAAGTCCATATTAATCTCTTCCCATTTCCAAGTAGGAATACTGATTTATTGAAGCACACCTCCCTATCTTTGATGCTCCACTTTCACCTACTGACAATTCAGACACTTAGCCACAAACTCGGTTATTTCCTTTTTCATGCCATTCCACCAATAGACTTCCCCTAGGTCACGGTATTTCTTGGTGGCACCTGGATGTATGGAATATCTCGAACCATGAGCCTTCTGAAACATCTGATCTCTCAAATCATCAACATCTGGAAAACACAAATGACCCAGATATCGGAGCCCACCATCTCCCATTTTAGAGAAGACCTCTTTCTTCTAATTCTGAATGGCTCTCTTCAACTTCACCAAGATGGATCCTCATTTTGTCTAGCTTTTATGTCAGTCACCAACTATTATTATTATCCGCTCTGAACAATCACACCACCATCGTTTGAGTCAACCAAACGAACTCCCAACCATGCAAGAAGATGCACATTCTTGACCAGCTCCTTCCTCCCCTTATCTACATGGGACACACTCTCCATAGAAATCCTACTAAGAGCATCTGGTACCACATTAGCCTTTCCCAAATAGTAAAGGACACTCATACCATAATCCTTGAGTAACTCCAACCACCTCCTTTGATGTAGATTTAGATTATTCTGGGTAAACAAATCTTGTAGGCTATTGTGGTCAGTAAACACATCTACATGGACCCCGTAAAAATAGTGTCTCCAAATCTTCAAAGAAAATATTACCACCGCCAATTCAAGATCATTAGTCGGATAATTTATTTCATGAACCTTCAATTGCCTGGAAGCATACTCTATAACCTTACCATGCTTCATCAATACACAACCAAGGCCGATTCTTGGAGCATCACAATACACCACAAACCTATCGGTACCCTCAGGTAGTGTTAACATCGGTGTTGTAGTTAGTCGAGTCTTCAACTCTTGAAATCTCCTCTCAAAAGCCTCCTACCATTGGAACGTCACTTTCTTTTGGGTCAACATGGTCAATGGTGCTACACCAGATGAAAACCCCTCAACAAATCTCAGATAATAACCATCTAAACCCAAGAAACTCCTAATATCCGAAGGATTCAGTGGTATAGGCCAATTCTTCACCACCTCAATCCTTTGAGAGTCTACCCGTACACCCTCACTCAACACGACGTGACCTAAAAATGCCACTAAATGCAATCAGAACTCACACTTGATGAATTTAGCGTATAATTGGCGATCCTTAAGAGTTTTAAGCACCACCCTCGAGTGAGAGACATGCTCCTCCTCGCATCGAGAGTATATCAGGATGTCATCTTTGAACAAAATCACGAACATATCCAAATATGGCTTGAACACCTTATTCATCGAACCCATAAAAGTTTCAGGAGCATTCGTTAGTCCAAAAGACGTAACTACAAACTCATAATGACCATACCGCGTCCTGAAGGATATCTTTGGGATGTCACTCTCCCTAACCCAGAGCTGATGGTATCCGGATCTGAGATCTATCTTCAAAAAGTACTTAGCACATTGAAGCTGGTCAAACAAATCATTAATCCTAGGAAGAGGATACTTGTTCTTGATGGTGACCTTGTTCAATTACCGATAATCAATGCATAAACGAAGAGAACCATCTTCCTTGCGGACAAAGAGAACTGGTGCAACCCATAGGGATTTGCTAGGTTTGATGAATCCCTTGTCCAAGAGGTCTTTAAATTGCTCCTTTAACTCCTTTAGTTCAGCTGGAGCCATTCTGTAAGGTGTAATAGATATAGGTTGTGTATGGGGAAGAAGGTAAATACAAAAATCAATCTCCCACTAGGGATGGGTTCTCGGTAGATCATCCGCCAACACTTCTGGATACTCACATAATACTGGAACTGACTGGACAGTCGGGGCCCCGGACGTAGCATCCTTAACCCTAATTAGATGGTACACGCAATCTTTAAAAATCATCTTTCCGGCCTTAAGGTAGGAAATAAAACAACCTACAAGCACAACTGAAAATACCTTGCCACTCTAAGACTAGTTCACCCGAAAATCTGAAATCTACTGCATGGGTTATACAATTGACTGAGGCATAGCATGAAAATAACCAATCCATGTCGAGGATAACATCAAAATAAGTCATGGCTAACTCTACTAAATCTTTGAGGTGACTTTCTTAAGGACTGTGACAAGATAATTTCTATACACCCATCTAGCTATAACTAAATCCCCAATTGGAGTAGAGACTGAGAAGGGTTTTGATAAGATTTTAGGATTGACTACGAAACTACTGGCCACATAGGGTGTCACGAAAGATAAAGTATCTCCTGGATCTAACAATGCATATACATCAAGGTGGAATACTCGTAACATACCAGTGACTTCATCTGGGGGACCACCTGCTCCTAACGGGATGCTAGGGCATACAATCTATTTTAGTGATGTCCGCCACCTATATTAGTAGATTCCCCTATTGAGTTGGGCGTGCTGGTGGAGCTTCTAAACTGGAGGTCGAGCCTCGGCTCCTATCATGACCTTTTCTAGCTATTGAGCAATCCCTAACCATGTGTCTGGGCTTCCCGCACCGGAAGCAAGCACCTATACCTGCCAAACACTGACTTGTGTGTCTCTAACCACATCTGCTACACTTTAGAGGGCTGGTCTTTACAGGTTTGCTACTCTGACCCCTTGAGCTTGATGCTTGTCCCTTATGATAGCGCCTGGACCTGAATGGCACACTCATAGTTGAAGGCGCTTGGGCTAAGGATCTCTGCTGAAACTGAGGGCGGTGACCACCACCGCATCTCTGCTAAGTGAACAAAACACTATCTGTCCTGGCCCTCTTAGCCTCTCTCTCTCTCTTAGATGCACCACCTCCATCTGTTGGGTATGCAAGACTATTCAGGGAAAATGAATATCCTAATGAAGCATGGCCATCCTACAATCCTTTTCCTGGTAGTTCGCCACTCCATGTACAAACTTGCTCACCCGAGCTCTCTGATTAACCACTAGCTATGGTGCATACTTAGACAAACAAGTGAACTCCAAGGTGTACTCTTGAACTGTCATCTTCCCTTGCTTCATATTCACAAATTCAGCCACTTTAATCTCCCTCATCTCACGAGGGAAGAACCACTCCAGAAATACAACATGAAACTCATCCCAACTAATAGGGTCTGCGCCCACAGCCCTACTATCCTTCACTTACTTAAACCAAATGTGCGCAACCCCCTTCAATTGATACGAGGCAAAATAGACGCACTTCGCTCCAGTCACCCCCATGACCATGGTGATCTTTAGAATCTCATCAATAAACTCATGTTGATCCACGTTCACCTTTGACCCAAGGAACTCTGGAGTGCTCATCCTCAGAAAATCACTGACTCGTTCCACCGCCGCATTCTGGTACTGAGGGAAATGTGCCACCTCTTGTTGGTTGACCTGGGCTGTCAAGGCCTGAGCTAGAATATGTATGGCTTCCCCAAATTCAGCGTGGGCAGCCGGCTCTAGTAGATGCTCCTCATGGGCTTGTGGGCTTGCTGGTCCCCCTCTCCATTTTTGTTTTCGTGGCCATTTCCGTTCCCATTTCTCCTACCATTAACTCTGCGAGGAGGCATGATTCTGCAAACTAAAATAGCATGAGGTAGAAGGATAGAGAGACATTTCACCGCACAACATAGATCATGAAAGGGAACATTTCCTAAACGTCTCGTGGCCTCTTTGTCATAATTGTGGCATGCTTCACACCCATAAAAAAGACTCTACTTAACGTGGCTTTCGAACACCCTAGGACACTTCAAAACTTACTTCTCTAATACCAAGTTTGTCATGACCCAAACATAGGCCCGGATCAAGCCACAGGACAAAGAACCCAAAGAGGCTCGTACTCGACCCATGGCATGAACATAACATCTAACTCATTAAAATACAATGGAAGATCAACATGAATAACATAGCGGAAGTATAAACACAAATAACATTTGAATACATGACATAAGTCTAAAGCTAAATGCAAACTATGTCCGAAAAGCCTCAAATACTGACGAGTTGATAGGACAAGACCCCAACTAACTCAGTATAGTCTGAAAACTGAGCAGACGAAATACAACTAATAAAAAGGGCCCTCGTAAGATGAGGACTCACCAACTGAGGTTGAGAAGTGCTAACTCCAGAAGTTTAACGAGCGGCGTGACTGAGTTTGGATATCGAAGCCTGTATAATAAAATGATATAACATAGAGTATGCAGTCAGTACGTGGAATGTACCTAGTATGCAAGGCAAGTATAACAACTAAGTAAGTAAAATCATGCATAATGCATATTATAAAAACATAATAAAGATAATATTATGAGAGTAGGACTTATATGCTATCTTCTAAAATCATGATCTTAACATAACTGAACATCATAACTTAATTGAATGACCCAAAGTTGAAAACTGATAATCATAATTAAAATTGAACATTAGGTAAAACTTGTTGAAAACATAATATCATGACTGATGTACATGCATAACTGAAATCATGAGGAACAATGGGAGACTCGTCATATAACTAACATTACCACGATAGAGCTTACGTGGTCCCAACTATCACACTGTAGTGGGCAGAGCTGTCCAAAGCTTTGCCAGGGCTAAGGACGGTACCATGATATTGGTATAGAGCTAAAGTCTCTTTGGGGGCAGGGGAAGCACCAACAAAGGTCCCAAAGTATATAAATAAACCTACGTTGGCACGTAGTTTTGAGTCATAGGGTTGAGTGATCCTTAGCCTACTCGGTTGAAGACACTACTCCCTAAAACATGCATATGCTCTCCATCATTTTTTAACAAAGCTGACCATTGTCTAGTGATGAAGTTGAATAATAACATACATGCATAATTTGAAATCATATTATGAGGAACCTTGGCTCAAACCATACCACAAGCTGAAAAATCATGGGAGTCTAAACTCCAACACCATGTGGTATGATGAATAAATGGAATCGTAAAGCATACTTGATCACAGGGGCTTGCCCAATACATAACATGCTTGAAATTAACTTTATTCGTTTTGAACAATGAGCATAGACATGGGTATTTCAAAATCATACTTTCTTCATAAATATGTTATCATACTTGAACATATATCTTATGGATCTCAACTTTCATGAACTTTCATGGATGGGCATCATAATTTTGGAAACCTTAAAACATAATTTATAATTTAGAACACTTTAAAATCTACCCATTGATCATAATTCAACATTCAAAACATACTTATATCGTACCCATGATAGAAACTTAGGAAATTCACACATTGGTTAGAAACCGCATAGATTCCTTAATATGGATTTCATGAAATAAAGAAGAATTAGGCATGGGTATGGATAATTACACCCATTCAAAACCCTACATACCTAAAAAGATCTGATTTTTACCACTTCCTTGATTGCTCAAAGAATATTGAGGAAGAACTTTGAAGAAAACTAGACTTGATCACCTCTCCAACCCCTAAGCTTTCATCCACAACTTACAATAGGCTTAGAATGACATAGCCCTTCTTAAAACACACTATTTTTAGGTTAAAATGACACAGTTTAGGACCCTAGGTCTTAGGAATTTCGAAAATACCCTTAATGAAATTTTTGGAAAAACTGCACTGCCAGTAACAACGGTCGTCAAAACGGACTGTTCAAAGCTCAAACAATCCGTTACAACCCCCCGTCATCTCATCCCTGATTCGGGTCTCAAGTTCCCTACCTCGACAGTTAAGGATGAGTCGTTACAAGCTCCAACGACCCGTTGTTGCATCGTCACCACTGCCTTATCCTTGAGTTCCTCTAACCGGATGCTGACAACGACCCGTTGCTCCCGACAACAGCCCGTTGCTCCCAACAACGGGTCATACCACGAGTCGTTACTTCCTCCCTGATCAAGACCAACCTTACAAAGACTCCATTCAATGACTCTTCACCATATACCATGGGTCTTCCTGAGGCCCGTAACATTCCTGCTGATTCTACAACTTCTCACCATGGGTCGTTAGTCCCACCAATGATCTGCTCAATGAGTCGTTCTGAGTTGATTTTCAAATTTTTATTCCAGTTTTCATTTCTAATCCAGAGTCTAGTCTTAGGAACTTCTTAGGGACTACACCCTTATAAGATGAACTTTCTCCATGGCCTCAGGGATTGAATCTAGTCCTATCATCGCAGCTTCTTAGATTTCGAACCAACCAATAGGCGATCTATATCTTTACTCATGGAGAGCCACAAACAGAGCCATTTGTATGCTGGAATGGTAGCTATTGTTACATGCAAAATCAACAAGTGGAAAATGATCATCCCAGCCACCCTTAAAAAATATCACACACACTCTCAACATATCCTCAAGAGTCTAAATGGTCCGCTCCGCCTGACCATCTATTTGCGGGTGTAATACTATGCTAAGCTTGACCTGAGTACCAAGTCCCTTAAGAAATGATATGATGGACCAAGGCACCATGAAACCGAACTAACTCCCGAATGTATATATTAGCATAATCCTCCGCTTAATCGGTAGTTTTGACTAGTAGAAAATGAGCTGCCTTATTCAATCTATCTACAACCACACATATAGAGTTATGTTGTTGACAAGTGCGAGGCAAACCTATAATGAAGTCCATATTGATTTCTTCCCACTTCCAAGTAGGGATGTTAATGTCTTGTTGCACTCCCCCAAGTCTTTGATGCTCAACCTTCACCTATTGACAATTCGGACATTTGGTCAAAAACTCTGTTATGTCCTTCTTCATGCCATTCTCCCAATAGACTTCCCATAGGTCACGGTAAATCTTAGTGACACCTGGATGTATAGAATATTTGGAACCATGAGCCTCATGCAACATCCACTCCCTCAGGTCATCAACACCCAGTGCACACATATGACCTTGATATCGTCGCACACTATCTCCCCCTTAGGAGAAAACCTCCACTTTCTTATTCTGAACAGCTTCCTTTAATTTTACAAAAATTATATTGTTGTCTTGTCTATATTTTCCCTTAGTCACCAAGGAAGATTCTGACACTTTCTGAAGAATGACACCTCCATATGTCGATTCAAAAAGACAGACTCTTAGTTCTCCAAGCCGATGTGCACCCTTCACTAATTCTTTCCTTTCCTCATCTTCATGGGACACACTCTCCATAGAAAGCTTACTAAGAGAATTTGCCACCATACTAGCTTTGCTCGGATGAATAAGGAAACTCATGTCATAATCCTTCGAAAGCTCTAACCACCTTCTATGATGTAGATTCAAATCCTTTTAGGTAAACACCTACTGTAGGATTTTATGGTCAGTAAACACATCCACATGGAGCCCGTACAGATAGTGTCTCCAAATCTTCAAGGAAAATACTACTACTGCAAACTCGAGGTCGTGAGTCGGATAGTTCATATCATGGACCTTCAGTTGTCTAGAAACTTAGGCTATAACTTTACCATGTTGCATTAACACACAACCAAGGTTGATCCTCGAAGCATCACAATACACTGCAAACCCATCGGTACCTTCAGGTAGGGTCAACACCGGTGCTGACGTGAGTCGAGTCTTCAACTCTTGGAAATTCTTCTCATAACCCTCCGATCATTGAAACTTCACTTTCTTCTGGGTCAATTTAGTCAACTGTGTTGCAATGGACGAAAACTCTTCAAAAGACCTCCGGTAATAACCAGCTAAACGCAAGAAACTCCTGATATCCGAAGGACTAACTGGTCTAGGACAATTCTTCACTACTTCTATGTTTTTAGAGTCCACCAGAATGCCCTCACTTGACACCATGTGATCCAAAAATGCCACTGAGTTGAACCAAAATTCACATTTACTGAATTTTGCATACAACTGGTGATCTTTAAGAGTCTATAGCACCACCATCAAATGAGCGGCATGCTCCTCCTCGCTCTAAGAGTATACGAGAATATCATATATGAACACAATCACGAAAATATCAAAATATGTCTTGAACACCTTATTCATCAAATCCATAAAAGTTGTAGGAGCATTCGTTAGTCCATATGACATAGCTAAAAACTCATTGTGACCATACCGAGTCTTAAAGGTTGTTTCGGGATGTCACTCTCCGGAACCTTGAGTTGATGCTTACCAAATTTTGAGGTCTATCTTTGAAAAGAACTTGGCACCCTGAAGATGGTCAAACAAATCATCAATCCTAGGGAGAGGATACTTGTTCTTTATGGTGACCTTTTTCAATTACCGATAGTCACTGCACATATGAATTGAACCATCCTTCTTTCAAACAAAGAGGACTGGTGCACCCCATGGGGATTTGCTAGGTCTGATGAAACCCATGTCTAAGAGGTCTTTCAACTGCTCCTTCAACTCCTTCAGCTCAGATGGAGCCATTCTATAAGGAGGAATAGATATAAGATGCGTACTGAGAAGAAGATCAATTCAAAAATCAATCTCCCGCTCGGGAGGAATTCCCGGTAAATTATTTGGAAACACTTCTGGATATTTACAAGCTACAGAAAATGACTGGATAGTTGGGGTTTCGGATGTAGCATCATTAACCCTAACTAGATGGTACAAGAAACCTTTAGAAATCATCCTTCTAGCCTTAAGGTAGGAAATGAAGTGACCTATAGTCACAACTAAACTACCCTTCCACTCCAGGACTGGCTCACCCGAAAATCTAAGCTCTATTGCATGGGTTCAAAAATTGACTGAGGCATAACATGCATGTAGCCAATCCATGCCAAAGATAACATTAAAATCTTTCATGGCTAGCTCTACTAAATATGCTAAGGTTATTATTTGAAGAACTGTGACAGGGAAATTTCTATATACCGTTGAGCTATAACCGAATCACCGACTGGAGTATAGATTAAGAAAGGTTCTAATAGTATTTTGAGACTAACTCCGAAACTACTAGCAACATAGGGAGTCACAAAAGGAAAAGTAGCCACTTGATCTAAAAATGCATATAGATCAGTGTGGAATACTCGTAAAATACTAGTGACCACATCTGGGGAGACCTCTTGCTCCTCACAAGACGCTAGGGCATAGAATCTATTTTTCCGCTGAACACCACCCATACTAGTAGATGCCCCTGCTGAGCTGGGAATGCTTGTGGAGATGCTGAACTGGCGGCTAGGTCTCGGCCCCTATCATGGCCCTATCTGGCTTCTGGGCAATCTTTAAGCATATGTCCAGGCTTCCCATACTAGGAACAAGCACTCGAACCTAATAAGAACTGACCTGAGTGTCTCCAGCCACACTTTGGAATGCTGGACTCTGCGGGTCTGCTACCCTGACCTCTAGAGAATGATGCTCATCCCCTCTGATTGCGCTTTGATCTGGATGACACACTCATAGCCGATGGCACTAAGGCTGAAGATCTTTGGTGGGACTGCTGACGGTGCCCACTAAGTCTCTATTGGGAGAATCCGAAGCTATCATTCTTGGACCTCTTAGCCTCTTTCTCCCGCTCACTCACCTTTACTGCCTCCATCTGCTGGGCGTACACAACTATCCGGACAAAGTCAATGTCCTGATGAAGCATCACGATTCAAAAATCCTTAACCAAATAGTCTGCTATCCCATGCATGAACTGAATCTCTTGGGATCTTTGATCTGTCACCATCTCAGGTGCATACTGTTCGAACCCAACGACACTCAAGTGCACGTGGTCGTACAAGTAGTAAAGTGGCTTTATTTCAAGCCAAGTATCGATCCCACAGGGACTGTAATATGGTAGTAATTATCCTAATTGTTAG
>JACEIK010000004.1:922105-942668 GCA_018107945.1 Datura stramonium | reverse complement strand
CAAGTAGAATTCATACAAGCAATTGAAATTAAAGAGAAAAAGGAAGAGAATTAACCCTAGGAATTCTTCTTCTCAACTGCCTGTTATCCACGTTCTTGCTTAAAATGTCTGATCCTTTAAAATAAAACCTAAGTGATATATTTATACAAGTGAGAATTTTTCCCAGAATAACTAGAAACGTTGCACGGAGTGTATCGTGGAGCATCAGCTCCGTGACACGGCCCTGTCGCGGACCTTCACTGGAACTTAGCTTCCAGGTAATTGTCTTCTGCGTGGCACGGAGTGTATCGCAGAGCCTCAGCTCCTTTCCACGGTGCCATCGCGCACCTCCACTAGAAATTGGGGTTCCAGATAATTATCTTCATCGTGGCACGGAGTGTATCGCGGAGCATCAGCTTCGTGCCACCAAGATAACGTGCACCTCCACTGTAAATTAGGATAAAAATTACTCCTAGGCAGACTGCTTCTGCGATGGAAGCGTGACACGGCCTCCATCATGGAGCACCAAACTTAGCAAATTTCTTTGTCGACTTTCGTTTCTTGCTTCCGAGTCCATTTCAACACTTCACCAACTTTTAGATTAGCTTCCAAAAATTCCCTCTAGACTGCAAAACAACACTAATCATGTTGGTTAGTATAAATCCACATTAACATACAAATCACATGAGAATGCACACATAAAAGTGGATAAACAAGTATAAATGAAGTATTAAAGTATCACTTGGGCATGAAATTATGCCCAAGATCACATACTTAGATAGGCAAGTGAACTACAAGGAATACTCCTTAATTGTCATCTTTCCTTGATTTAGGTTCATAAACTCAACTACTTTAATCTTCCTCATCTCACGAGGGATGAATATATCCAGAAATATGGTACGGAACTCATCCCAATCAATGAGGCCTACTCCAACTGTCCTGCTATATTTCCACTACTTTAACCAAATGTGCTCAACCCCTTTCAACTGATACGAAGCTTGATCCTCTCACTCCTCCTTAGTCACCCCCATGATCTGGGCGATCTTAAGAACCTCATTAGTAAACTTATGTGGATCCTCATCCACCTTTAACCTAAGAAACTCCGGGAGGGTTCATCCTCAGAAAAATCTCTAACTCTTGCCGCCGCCGCATTCCCATTCTTAGGGACATGTGCTACCGCCTGTTGATTGACCTAGGCTGTCAAAGGTTGAGCTAGCATCTGAACGGCAGCCCTAAAATCTACGTGGGCAACCTACTCGGGTACATGATCCTCATGGGCTGGTGGGGCCTGCTGGTGCCCATCCCCATTTCCATTCTCGTGGCCATTTGTTATTTACTAGCTTTTATTTTTTAGCTATGGGTAGTTTTCATTAGCCTATAATATACTATATATATTATAGCTATTTCTCTTGTATTTGCTTTGCTATTCATGTTTTTCATTGTAATACTTAATGTTAGGATAACCATAACATTTTGATTGTTAATATCTATAGAAAATTAGAATAACAAATAAAATTTACTGGGCCATTAACTATATTACTTTATCATACTACTAACATTGAATCATAAAAGTTTAGTAGCCTATTGCCTCTTAAAAGAAGACTTATAGGTACATCTAGCCTATTGTAGTAATTGATTAGAGATAATTATTTTATTGAATTAATCTATTTATATCTTTATTTTTAGGATCACATTGAGTATTGATTATATCAATTTTAAAAGGTGTAGCTGTAACTATTCTACCATCTATTGGTGAACTAATTTCTTCTAATGACAGAATTTTAGATTCAACCACCTTAATTTTGTTATGCCATTTACTAATGATCATGCTTAATGATTTATTTTGATCATTGAATTTTCCTATGTACTAGAACCATTTAAAGAACTCTATATTATATATTATTGTTTTCATATTGGCGAACCAATTTTTCTTATTGAATAACCTTTCATTTAATGAATAATTTTTCTGCAACTATTGCCTTTTATGCTATTTTCTGGATCTAACCAGAGTTTATCAAAATATTCAAAGTAAGGGTCGAACTCCTCATCCTAAAAAGATGAGATATTGGGACAAGCCCCCATCTAACTCTAAAGTCTGAAGAAAAACTGAAAACAACAATAGCTAAAATCATACTCCGACCCTCGGAAGATGAGGACTCACCACAATCTAATGCTGGAAATCACTAGGTGGAACTAGCTACAATGTTGAGGCTGGGTACCCGAGCCTATGTAATAAAGCGATATAACACGTAGAGAGAATGCGATCATTACTTGGAATGTACCTAGTATGTGAGATGTAAATAAAATATATGTATACTAATAACTCGTAAACTGAACTGAAATGACATGCAAAGGCTTTATCAGAAATCATGAATACAGTAAATAGTTTGACATATATGAGAATATGATAGAAATTGATAAACTGAATTAGAGTCATAAGCATATCCATAAATTTGAAAGACAGGACTTGATTTAGAACTTTGATCATACTGAACTGTGGGAGAGCCTATAACCATCATATAACCAAGTGAGCTAGACGTGGAGTTCGATGTATACAGCCCATCGAAGTGATCCCACTATACCTTGCTAGGGTATAGTGGCTGAGTTATGTGATCACTATCTGGGGCCTATTCTGGATAAAAACCTATGGTGGAACATATTTCAGGGAACCTTTTGTCACGACTCGAGTCTACACCCTGGATGCAGCATGATACTCAGAGCCACAAGTGACCCCAAGCTAACCCATGGCTTAACAACACACTGTTATACTGAATTAAACATATGGGAAACAGGAAAACATAACTAAATAAATTGATTTCTGAAAATAAGAAATGTATGATATTATACTGAAAATCTATGCAACAACTACATATCATACTAAAATACTATGTTGTCTGAAAGCCACCTAAGACTGACGAGTTGCTGGGACAAGTCCCCAGATAACTCTAAAATTTGAAATCAAGAAACTGAAACATAACTAAATCCCCATCCTTTAAAGATGAGGACTCACCAAAGATAATGCTACTAAAATCGACTGGAGGGAACTACTGAAGGTGTTGCGACTGAGAACCTACACATGTATCATCATATGATACAACATGGAAAGTATGCTAAAGTACTTTGAATATACTTAGTATGCAAGATGTAAGTTAGAACAATAGAAATACACAACTAAATTGATACACTGAATAAAACTATAATAGTGTACCACAGGTACTGACTGAGGTTCATAACTACATAATGAAATCCAATAACTGAGCTAAACTGAAATAGAGTTTATACTGCATAGATCGAAATTTATAAGTGGGAGTGTCTATAATCGACATTTAACCACGTGAGCTAAACATGGAGTTCAATGCATAAGCCCTACCAATAGGACCCAATATAGCTTGCCAAGGTATAAAAGCATGGCTAGTGTCATCACTGTCTGAGGCCCGTTCCGGCTAATAACCTACGGTGGCAGCATAGTTCAGGGAACCTGAGTGCGCTAAACCCCAACACACTTGATGCTAAGTCCTACTCCTAATGGATGTTCTAACTATGACTACTAGGCTGGTAGCTCGAACGTGATGTCCCAAGACTTAAGTCAGGATTACTTATCTAGATGTTTGAGTGTTTAAAGGACCTAAACGCTGAAAGTAAGGTTTCTAAGACTGGTCAGAGCTTCTTTAATTAGAAGCATTGTAACTGTCTAAAGAACAACTTGACAACTGATAACTGAGACTACGGAGTTTTACTGAACTCCTCAAGAGACTGAGTATAGTAAAACTGATCAGACGACCTTTCTATAAGATACTGAAAAGGCTAAGTACTGACTGGGACCAAACAATCATTAATTCAACTTTTTGGATAATCTAACTATACTATTCCCTTGATTTCAAGAACTATCATAATCAAGCTAGGTTTGTATGTGAAAAATTATGCAAGAATCTTCGTGTAACATTTACAAACTAGGGCTAAATACATATTTCATGGAAGGGATATCAAGAATCATGAAAATTATAACAAGAAGGAAGTTCATATTCTAACTGACAGACAACCCTAACATTGACTTAATAAGGGTTAAAACTAATAAAGATTTTAGGAAGGTTTTAGGGAAAAAGATAAGAGAAATTCCCTTTTTCAAATCCCACACACCAGGAGTAGAGATCCTCCTAAGAGATTGTTTGAGAAATCTGAGGAGAATTGAAACCCTAGTGCCTTGCTCTATACTTCTATACTGTGTTTTTTCTACGCACTAACTTGAGAGAATGAGAGGAATGAGAGAAAAACTTTTACTAACTCCCACCCCCTAAAACAACCCAAAAAACGACGTAGTGTAGGCCTTACAATAACAGGATGTTACAAAAATGCCCTTAAGAGAAAGTCTAATAACTACCCGTCGGGATCCAACAGGTCGCACAATGAATTGTTAGTCGAAAACACGACTCGTTTGGACCAGTCATTTGTCCTGGCCCAAACATTCATGCTCACTAGAAATAGATCACGAAAGGGAACCATGACTTATTGGATAAATCAATGGGTCATTGGTTCCTCTCTTGGTCTTTGGGAATTTTTGAACCAAAGCTTGGGTGCCTACTAACGGATGATATAATGACTCATTGGTTGAACCAATGGGCCGTTTCCAATACACGCTGTCACTGGAGGGGATTTCTCACCTTCTCTAACTTCTCCAAATGGCTCAACATGACGTGTCATTAGTCTCTCGCACGACCCGTTACTAGGCTTGGTTCATGAAAGAAAACCAACAGCGCTGGCAACGACTGAAACAACAGGCCGTTACTGCTAATAACAACTTATTGTCTAGGTCATTCTAGGACAAAAATGTATAGTTCTTCTTTCTAAGTCTAGGTTTGGTCTAGGAAATTTTTGAGGTAATACAATATCTCCTCCTTGGAAACATTCATCCTGAATATAAGCTATATAAGCTGAAAAACTGGGAAATGAGCTAAAATCCCAAACTAAAAACTATTAGCTTATTTTTAAAGGAGTGATTAACTCTGAACTGATATAGGCATACTAATAGAGTTGATGCAACTAAGGTGCTTATTAAAAACATGAATAGAGCCAATGAGTACAAAACTGAATAGAGTACTGGGGAGGGATTTAATACATGATGTTGAAGCTGCGCTGGAAGGGAACAAATGAGTGCATTTAACCATCATGTGTGCTGTTTCTTCCCATGTCTCTCCCTCCACTAACTGGTTTCCTCCGTAGAATCTTTACTGAAGCAACCTCCTTGTTTCTCAGCTTACGAACCTTACAATCTCAGATTTGAACTAGAACTTCTTCGTAAGAGAGGTTTTCCTTTACACCAACACTTTCTTGAGGCACTATTGAGGTCGGGTCACTGATGCATTTCTTCAATATGGATACATGAAAGACCGGATGTACCTGCTAACTCTGCAGGTAATTCTAACTCATAAGCCACCTTGCCAATGAATCTTAGAATTCTGTAAGGTCCCACATATCTCGGACAGAGTTTTCCTTTCTTACCAAACCTCATCACCCCTTTCATAGGTGAAATCTTAAGATAAACCCAATCATCTACCACAAACTCTAGCTCTCTTCTTATCACATTTATATACTATTTCTGTCAGCTCTGGACTATTTTCAACCCTTTATGATAAGCTGAACCTTTTGCATAGCCTCATGAACTTTTTCTGGTCCTATTATGGTAGTTTCAAAAACTTTAAACCATCCTATAGGAGATCTACACCTCCTACCATACAATGCTTCAAACCGGGCCATCTTTATGCTAGAATAGTAGTTGTTGTTATATGCAAACTCAATCAGGGGTAGGTGATTATCCCAACTGCCCTTCAAGTCAATCACACAAGTTCTCAACATATCTTCTAAAGTTTGAATGGTACATTAAGCTTGTCCATCCGTTTGTGGGTTAAAAGTTGTGTTGAGATTGTCCTAGGTGCCAAAACCCTTCAAAAATGATTTCCAGATATGCAAGGTGAACTAGGTACCTCTATTTGAAATGATGGACAGGGAAACTCTGTGTGGTCTGAATAACTCCCGAATTTACAGTCTAACATAATCCTTAGCTGAGTCAGTAGTCTTAACCGGTAGGATATGTGTTGACTTAGTCATCTGTTCTACAACCACCCATATTGAATCTGTTGTCGGTGAGTACGAGGTAAGCCTATAATAAAATCCATATTCACCTCTTCCCACTTCCACAAAGGAATACTGATATCTTGAGTCATACTCCTAGGTCACTAACGTTCCACCTTAACCTGTTGGCAGTTCGGACAGTTAGCTACAAATTCTGCAATGTCCTTCTTCATGCCATTCCTCCAATAGATTTTCCATAGGTCAAGGTACATCTTAGTGGGACCTGGATGAATAGAATACATAGAGTTTTGTGATTTCGCCAATATTCGTTGTCTTAAGTCATCAACCTTTGGAAAACATAATGTACCCTAGTAACGAAGTACACCATCTTCCCCTTAAGAGAAAGCCTCCACCTCTTTTCTTAGAACTGCTTCTTTTAGCTTGAGTGGTATGGGGTATTCATCCTGCTTTGACTTAACCTCTATCACCAGTGAGGATTCTTACCCCCTCTGGATTACAACTCCATCCTCAACTGAATTAACTATCTGCACATGCAATCGAGCTAACCTATTGATACTATTGCCAGTTCTTTTCTGCCCTCTTCGAGATGAGCAATGCTTCCCATAGACTTCCTGCTTAAGGCATCAACCACCATATTGGCCTTTCTCGGGTAGTATAGCACACTCATGTCATAAACATTCAATAATTATAGCCACCTTTTCAGATTAAGTTTCAAGTCCTTCTGACTGAACACATATTGAAGGCTTTTATGGAAAGTTAAAACATCCACGTGAACTCCATAGAGGTAATTTCTCCATATATTCAAAGCAAATACCACTGCTGCCAGTTCAAGATCATGAGTCGAATAGTTCATCTCATTTACCTTAAGCTATTTGGAGGCATATGTTATCACCTTACCCAGTTGCATCACGATGCAACTGAGGCCAACTCAGGAAACATCACAATAAACTATGAACCCATTTGTTCCTTCGGTGTCACAATCTGAGAGTACACTCAGATCATAGACACGGAACAAGGAACCCCGAAAGGCTCCGAGTCGACCCATGGCATAATCATTGCATAATACTTAGCATAAGAAACAATCAACAACATGGATAAGAGGAAGCTAACTACAATGATCTAACATAAATCATAAGGAAAATCAAAGATACACTTGATACAACGTTGAGTCTGTCTTGACAAGTCCAAAAGCCTTCTACTAAAATGACGAGTTGCTAGGACAATTCCCAACTAACTCCTAAAATCTAATAACTGAACATGATGAAAATGTAAATGTAAATCGTGCCCCCGAAAGATGAAGTCTCACAACTTGTAGCTGAATAGGGATGGAGCGTATCTAACCGCGAGGCTGAGTCTGAAAACCTGAATATATATCATGAGATGATATAGCACAAAAAGGCATGCGGTTAGTACTTGGAAAGTACTGAGCATGCGGGATATCATAGATCAATAAATACACAAGTATACAATAAGGAAATAATCAAGTACATTAACATAATTGATTTAACATGCATCAGTCCTTTTTAGAGAGACATATACATACACATATATGGAACTTCACTTTTGAACTCATTTCATGTAAACATCATCGAACTCATGCAAAAAGGTCATATACTGAACATCTACCGATAAATGAGACTGCCTCCTACCACAACTGATTTAAACCAATAACATGAGCTAAGGGAGCCATTCTCTACTATGGAGAGTCCCTAGCTTATTAAGGGACACATTCTCAACTATGGAGTGTCCCAATCGACACAAAGGAACACATTCTAAACTAAGGAGTGTCCCAGACTGGCTACGGGGAACATTCTCGACTAAGGAAGTTCCCTGTCTAGACTAAAACATGCAGGCTATTAATATAACTTCTGATCATATATATACTAAACTACTAAAAATAAGCAGAGAGATGAGCATTTACTAATTTCCGTCATACAACATTTATTTCCAAAGGACTGAGGCTACTTTTTACTAACAACAAGCCCAATATTCTGAAACGTCATTCTCATGCTTTATCATCATAATACATATCGTCAAGGAGGGATATCAATATTTCCTCAAAGGTCTTACATTAGTGAACATCTTTAGATTCGCATCATGCATAATACTTTCACAACATTTATGTTCCAGATTCATAACATTTGACATATATCATAGAGTCATTCATGATCCATCGATCCAATTCATACCTTAACACACATACCTTGATTCATATACTTCAAGATTTACGGAAAACCATATACTTGACTCATAAATTATACATATTCAACGAGATCATGGGAGAAGCATACGTCTTCATTTCATAAGACCCATTTCGATATTTTTCCAATTAATGAGAAGAATACATTAATTAAAAACATAAGAGACATACATACTTTAATTTCACTTATTCAAGCCCATAAACTCAAATTTCTTCTCAACATGTCTATTAATGGCACATTCAAGTTCTTAAGGATAATCATTCAATCTTCACATTATTTAAACATGGATTCAAGTAATCGCACTAATCGAGTGAACAATAATAAAGCCTTATTCAAAATTTCAAACCATTTATAAAGAACATTCTAAAACCCCACATTTTTCATCACCCAACCCATAATTCAAGGTAACCCACTTATTCTACACCGTAATCAACACATAATCTTATTAGATCTTGGAATTTAGAGAATAATAGAAGAATCCACCATCAATTTAAAAACCCTAAGTCACGTTCTTAAAGAATAATTGAAATTGGGCATTTTGATAAAATATTTTTGGGCACAAGGATGGAAGAATATCCTTGTGGAAAAACCCTCATACCTGCTTCGAAGAATCCCTCACTTGAGCTTGGTCTTGAAGCTTTGAGGAACACTTGGTGAGGTCCTTGAATCTTGAGAGGAGAGGAGGAAGAAGGGCATTGACAGGTATCTTGAGAGAATGAAAGTTTAGGCTAAAAGAACCCTTAAAAACGTCCCAAATAGCACTCAAAATAATGAGGTTTAGAAGTTAGGGACATGAGATTTTACGGAAACACCCCTAGAAAAACGTAGGAAAAAGTCACCCTGCCAGACCCCACGAGGCACGTCACGAGTTGCAGGGTCAGGTAACGACTCGTGGGGACCTAGCCGTCAAGTCCACTTCCCCAAGTTCACCGAATTCCCAACTCCACCGATGAATCATTTTATGAGTCGTACTCCAACACGATGACTCGTTTCCTGCACCCGTCACCTCCGCTGCTTGAGACCTTTCCCAAACACCTAGCCCACCCAACGACCAACCTGATAAGTCGTAGCCTACCCAGACGACTCGACATTTCTTCCATCGCCACCTGCTTATCCTGCAAAAATTTCCATTTTCTGCTTTGCTTCTCCCCCTTTAATCCTAGAATCTGATCTTAGAAACATTCGGGGTGTTACAATACTCCCTCTTGGGAACATTCGTCCTTAAATGTGGAAAAACGTACGGAATTGAGAAATACAATTCACTATACCCCGTTAATGATTACGCAAACTGGAAATTAACGAAATGACTACCTCCGAATGTAATTACATTTCTGGACTGAACATCTAAATCGAACATGCATGCTACAACCTAAGAGGGGCTGAGGACATGGAACGGACATGGAACTGAATAGAACACTAAGAAGGATTCTCTCCCATCTAGCTGGCACTGAGCTACTACTGTCTGAGCATTCTCGATCCATTTCCTAATGCCAAACTAGAATTTAAGATACCTG
Organism: Datura stramonium; assembly: GCA_018107945.1. Taxonomy (NCBI): domain Eukaryota; kingdom Viridiplantae; phylum Streptophyta; class Magnoliopsida; order Solanales; family Solanaceae; genus Datura; species Datura stramonium. The sequence continues at coordinate 932,887 of JACEIK010000004.1, read as the reverse complement.
GTCTAACTGAGGGATAAAGGACTTATTGAGTACGAATCATTCACGACCACCAAATCTAAATACATAAAGGAGATATCTTCACTTATTGGGCTACTAAGAACTACTATTGGCTGAAATTCCTCCACTAGCAACTCAAGATCCCTCCTGGCTCCTAAACTTACCACTCCCCATTAGCGTCAAGATATCCTGCTAAGGCTACCTTATGGTTAGATTGCATACTACCAACTTGCCTCCATCCCACCCTTACTTCCAACACTTCACCACAACCTCATGCTAACAGTTATTTCACAACAGACATCGACCACTTCCTTCCAACAAACAACACCAGAATTTCTATACAATACAGGGGTTCGAGGCTTAGCAACATACAAAGGTAACAGGAATAATCTACAACATACCTGTGACTACTACTAGAGAATTTCCCTTATCCTGAGGCACTGCTGAGGTGGAAGGGAGATTTTGACGAAGGCTTCCACTTGCACTAAATGATGTACTTTGCTGAAATGGGCGGGTTGTTGGAGCTACTGAAGAGGTGTCTAGGGATCTATTCTCACCCCACTTAGCTGCCACACTATCCCAGTACCTTGGCCCAACATGCCACACCAAAAACAAGCACCTGAGCTTGCCATACATTCCCCTAAATGGTGCTTCCCATAGTTGGTACACAACAGATACGTAATATCTCTTACCCTAGGCGTACTCCGAACACCGACTGTCGATGGTGCAGAGGTCGATGACATCTGTTGGTAGCTTGGGTGGTGTCTACCACTCGACCACTGCTGGGATAACTCTAAATCTCCAGACCTAGGCCTTTTGACTGCCTTCTCTCTAAAATGCACCGCCTCCATCTGTTGGGCGTACAAGACTATCTAAGCGAAATCCATATCCTGGTGAAGCACGGCATTCCTGCAATCTTTATCTAGGTAGTCCGCCACCCCATGAACAAACTAGCTCACTCGAGCCTGCTCATCAACCACAAGCTTTGGTGCGTACTTAGACAATGGGGTGAACTCTAAGGAGTATTCCTGAACAGTCATAGTGCCCTGCTTCAAATTCACATATTCAGCTTCCTTGATCTCCCTCATCTCACGAGGGAACAATCTCTCTGAAAATGCGGCTTGAAACCCACCCCAGCTAATAGGGCCTGCTCCCTCTACTCTCCTGTCCCTCTATTTCTTGAACAAGATGTGCGCAACTCCCTTCAACTGATATGAAGCAAGCTCAGCGCACTCCTCTCAACTCACTCCCGTGACTTGGGTGATCGTTAGGATATCTTCAATGAACTCATGTGGGTTCTCATCCACCTTCGACCAAAGGAATTCAGGTGGGTACATTCTGAGGAAATCTCTTACCCGAGTTGCTGGTGCGTTCCCATTCTGGGGCATATGAACCACCCCCTACTAATTAATATGAGCAGTCATGGCCTGTGCTAACATTTAAAAGGCTGCCCTGAACTCGGCATGAGTAACATGATCATCTACTGGGTTCGCTGGGGCTGGTGGGGCCTGCTGGTGCCCATTTCCATTCCTTCTTCCATTCACTCGTTTGGGAGGCATTATCTGCAAGTGTGTAAAGAACGAGTTAGGAGAGGGACTGTTAGAGCTTCATAGTCAATGCACGATAAGAATCATGAAAAAAAGGGAACATTCCTAAAATGTCTCGTAGCCTCTTCTTTATAAGTGTGGCGCACTTCACACCTATGAAAAAGACTCTATGTAATGCGGCTTTTAGACACCCTTGGACACTCTAAACCTTTGGCTCTGATACCAAGTTTTTTACGGCCCGAGAGTACACCCGGATCATAGACACGGAACAAGGAACCCCGAAAGGCTCCGAGTTGACCCATGCCATAATCATAGCATAACACTTAGCATAAGAAACAATCAATAACATGGATAAGCGGAAGCTAACTACTATGATCTAACATAAATCATAAGGATAACCACAGTTACACTTGATAAGACGCTGAGTCCGTCTTGACAACTCTGAAAGCCTTCTACTAAACTGACTAGTTGCTGGGACAAACCCCCAACTAACTCCTAAAATCTAAAAACTAAACATAACGAAAATGTAAACGTAAATCATGCCCTCAAAAGATGAGGACTCACCACTAGCAGCTTAATAGGGATGGAGTGTATCTAACCGCGAGTCTGAGTCCGAAAACCTGAAATGTACGGTTAGTACTTGAATTGTACTAAGCATGTGAGATATCACAGATCAATAAACATACAAGTAAACAATAAGGAAATAATCAAGTACATCAACATAACTGATTTATCATGCATCAATCCTCTTTAGAGCCACTTATACATACACATATATGGAACTTCCCTTTTGATCTCATTTCATGGAAACATCATCGAACTCCTGCATAAAGGTCGTATACTGAACATCTACCGATAACTGAGACTACCTCCTACCACAACTGATTTAAACCGATAACATGAGCTAAGGGAGCCATTCTCTACTATGGACAGTCCCTGGCTTACTAAGGGACACATTCTTAACTATGGAGTGTCCCAATCTGCACAAAGGAACACATTCTCAACTAAGGAGTGTCCCAGACTGGCTAAGGGGAACATTCTCGACTAAAGAAGTTCCCTGACTGACTAAGGGAAACGTTCTCGACTAAGGAAGTTCCCTGTCTGGAATAATAAAGGCAGGCTATTAATACAACATCTGATCATATATATATACACTAAATTACTACACCTAAGTAGAGACATGAGCATTTACTAATTTCCGTCATACAACATTCATTTCCAAAGGACTGGGCTACTTTTTTCTAACAACAAGACCAATATTCTAAAACATCATTCTCATGCCTTATCATCATAATACATATCTTCGAGGAGCCATATCGATATTTCCTCAAAGGTATTACATTAGTGAGCATCTTTTGATTCACATCATGCATAATACTTTCACAACATTTAAGTTCCCAATTCATATCATTTGACATATATCATAGAGTCATTCATGATCAATAGATCCAATTCATACCTTAACACACATACCTTGATTCAAATACTTCAATATTTATGGGAAACCATATACTTGACTCATAACTTATACATATTCAACGAGATCATGGGAGAAGCATACGTCTTCATTTCATAAGACCCATGTCAAGATTTCTCGAATTCATGAGGAATACATTAATTAGACCATTATCATGGATTTATCCGCAAGATAGGAAAAGTTTCCTATGAGTTGAAGTTGCCAGTAGAGTTAGCGGTAGTCCACCCATTATATCATGTATCGATGATGCGGAAGTGTATTGGAGACCCAACCCGTGTTATTCCTATCGATGATGTCCGAATTTCTGAGGAGATGACCTACACCGAGGTTCTAGTTTCTATTCTTGATCGGCAAGTCAGGAAACTTCGAACCAAATAAGTCGCCTCAATTAAAGTATTATGGGAGAAGTAATAATATCGAGGATGTGACTTGGGAGGCTGAGGAAATGAAGAATAAATATCCTCACCTATTTACGATGTCGAAATGATGTTAAGGTATGTGTTTGATACTTAAGTTACTGAGTATCTATATGGAAGCATATTAAGTGAAATTAATTTCCATTGGGGGAAGAATGTTCCTACGGGGGAAGAATATAACACCCCAAAATTTTTTTAGTGATTATTTGATGTTTTTATGCTAGGTTAAGGAAAGTACGGGTTGTATATTTGTCATAGATGACAAGGGAAATGTGTACAATCAGAAAACCAAAGAGTATGTGAAGTTTATAAGTAAGGGTCAATTTTAAATGATCATTTCTCCCAATATATAATGAATTAGACGCCCCACGACCTATCAAATTAAAGGTCTTTGAGTCTAGTTTTCATACATTAAACTTCTTGTCAATCGGAATTCAAAATAAGAAGTTATTGGCATTTTACTGAAGCATCGGGAGCGGTGACGCGGGCATGACGCCCTAGCGCCTCCACCGCCCTATTTACTTAAAATCTGATTTATACTTGTAGAAAACATTTTCAGCTAAATCTAAATTGAACAGATCGCTAAGGATTACATTTCTCTCTCAATTCTGTCATCTAGGACAAAGAAAATCAAGGAGGAACATCAAGAAAAGTTCAAGAAAATCACAAGATAAGTTGAGATTACTTTGCCAACTGTGTTAGAGGCTGCTTTGGAGCTCGTTTTGGAAAGGTTTTGAAGATGTTTTTCTGTGTTTAAAAATCTATTTGGACTGCATATATATACATCTTTGAGTAGGTGTTGAAATCAGGAGAAAAGGTAAGGATTTCAACCCTTTTACACCTCTCCAATTGCGAAGCAAAAATCTAGAAATTGGCAACTAAGTGAGCTGCCGATGGACTGTTTGTGAGCTTAGTTTTGCTCATTTTCCTTAGGAGTTTTGGCTGTTTATTTTTCCGGAATTATATTTCATATTTAGGAGAAGAATTACAGAAAAACTAAGTTAAAATTTCCTCTTGTTTCTCTCTCAAAAGTTAGTGAAAACTAGTTGAGAAAATGGTTAAATGTTGTTGATGTTTTCGTGTGTTGTTGTTGCTATTGTGACTGCCTCTGGTAGGGTTTTTTGATGAATTTTTTTGCTATATATAATTCTTGTTTTTGTCCTATAAAACCACTATATTGAGGAGGTTGAATGCTGATCATTGAGAAAGGAAATCGGCTAGAGAAAAGTTCATCGGAGAAAGGTATGTAAGGCGCCTCGTCTATCGTTCTTTAAAGCACGATTCGTGTATTGTGGACCGAATGAGACAGAAACCTCTTTAAAAGTATTGAGGCAGTATGTTAAGCTTCATTTAAGCATTAAAGTTCCATTATTTATTGAGGATAAACGTTAAGATTATGCCTAGACGAAGTGAGACATCTAAAGTGTGATATTGTGTTGACTGTTGTCATAGTTGTACATTGAGTTGGAGACCCCTCAGCATGGGAATTGTTAGCTGGTACTTAATGTATATCATGTGTATATATATATGATGTTAAATGTGTTTAAAGGTCTGGTTTCTAACTTAAATTGGTTAAAGAGCCAAGAGGAGGACGTGTAAACGATTTTAAGCCACGTAAACACGTCGCAAGCTATTAAGGGTAAATGAGCTTTTTGAATTAGGATTACCTGGTTATGGTTGTCCTTTATCTTATGTGTATGTATTAAATATGTCAGGCCAAGGGGAGATTTCATTATCCCTTTCCCTTAAGATAAACAACAAGCTAGCAAGTTTTTGAGCTCTAATGTCCCTTGAACACAATCTATAAATTTTTTGAAACTCTTAGGTCATCTGTAGTTCCTTATGATTTATTCAACTTTTGAATACATGCATTTAAGTTCTATTTTCTTGATTTACATGTTATATGTACTCAGTTCCCGTCATGCATTACAAATGAGGCCTATGCAGGCCACATGTTTCGCAATCGTCATTTCTATGTTGTACTTTTTGAGATGGTCCAGTATAAGGCATATCAGCTCCATTTATGATATTTTCTAAGATTTATTGATTTTACCCCGGTGTGGTACACCGGTTGGAGGTATTTTTATTTTTACCCCGGTGTGGTACACTGGCTGGATGAATTGTATATAGATTTTATGGTCGGTTGTCTGCTGGAATTTAAGTTTTTAGCCTAACATACCAGTACATTTTTTTCGTACAGACATCCCTTCATCTTGGGACCCTTCCTGCAATCGTGATGCAGGTATAGGCTGAGGCTCAGATCATCGGACGTAGTAAGAGCCAGATTATAGCAGAATAGTGGTATGCTCCTCTCTTTCAGGAGCCATGTCCTAGTCTGGACTATTTTCAGTTTGTTGTACAACATGGGTAGGCCAGGGCCCTGTCCCGTGCATTTCAATTTCTTTACTCTGTAGAGGCTGATGTAGACTAGTTTGTACAGTAGTGTGGGTTGTGTAGTCGTATTGGTTTGTCATTGCTTTGCTTAGCTTTATTGTAGCCTTGTCATCTTTTGAGGTTGCATATTTATAATTTTTAAGGCATTATTGGCCCATTATCTATCTTGGTTTGTTGTGATAAGTGGCTTGGTCAGCCTTAGCGTTACATTTATAGATGCTATATAGCCGGCTTCTAGATCGATCATGAATCGAGTGCCAGTTACGCCCTACCCTAGTTTTGGGGTGTGATAGTACTCGGAGCGATTAGTGACCCCAAGCTAACCCATTTCTTAATATCACACCAGTATACTGAATTAAACATATCGGAAGATGGAAAACATAACTAAAAAAAGTCATTACTGAAAATAAGAAATGTGTGATATGATACTGAAAATCTATACAACAACTGCAAAACATACTGAAACAATATGTTGTCTAAAAGCCACCTAAGAACTGACGAGTTGTTGGGACAAGTGCCCACCTAACTCTAAAATCTGAAAGTAAGGAACTGAAATAGAACTAAATCCCCATCCTCAAAAGATGAGGACTCACCAAAGATAATACTGCTGAAATCTTCTAGAGGGAACTACTGACGATACTGAGACTGAGAACCTGAACATGTATTATAATATGTTACATCATAGAAAATATGCATCAGTACTTCGAATATACTGTGTATGAAAGAAGTAAGTACGAGCATTAGAAATACACAATTAAATAGATACACTGAATATACCTACAGTAGCGTAACATAGGTACTGACTGAGGATCACAACTACATACTAAAATCTGAATAACCGTGTTGAACTGAAATTGATATTATACTGAATTGATCTAAGTTGATAAATGGGAGTGTCTATAACCAAAATTTATTCACGTGTGCTAAATGTGGAATTCGATATACATGCCACAGTGATAGGATCCAATATACCTTGTCAGGGTACAAAGGCATGGTTAGTGTCATTACTGTCTGAGGACCGTTTGGGCTAATAATCTATGATGTCAACATAGTTGTAGGAACTTGGGTGTATTGAACCCCAGTCCACTCGGTGCTAAGTCCTACTCCCACTGGAAGGTTTTGGGGCACAAGGGAAGAGAAATTCCCTTGTTGAAATCCCACAAACCTAGAGTAGAGATTCCCCCTAAGAGATTGTTTGAGAAATCTGAGGAGATTGAAACCCTTGGTCTTGCTCTGTAATTCTAGACTGAGTTTTTTCTACACACTAAACTTGAGAGTAAGTCTAAAAACTACCCATCAGGATCCAACAGGTCGCACAATGAGTTGTTGGTCGATACCACAACTCGTTGGGACTAGTGATTGGTCCTAGCCCAAACATTCATGCTTGCTAGAAATGGATCAAGAAGGGGAACCATGACTCTATGGATAAACGAACGGGTCGTTGGTTCCTCTCGTGGTCACTGGGAACTTTTGAACGAAAGCTTAGGTGCCTGCCAACAGACAAAATAATGACTCGTTCGCCGAACCAACGGGTCGTTGCCACTACTTGTTGTTACTAGAGGGGATTGCTCACCTTCTCATAATTCTTACAATGGATCTACAGGATGGGTCATTGGTCTCTCCCATGAATCGTTACTGGGCTCATGGTTCACAATACTCAACCAATAGGGCCGGCAACGATTCCGACAGTGGGTTGTTACTATTGACAATGACTCATTGTCTAGGTTGTTTAGAGACATAATTTGTTGGTTCTTCCTACTAAGTATAGGTTTGGTCTAGAAAACTTTTGGGGTGTTACACCCGAGTGCGCTGGAACCCCGGTCCGCTCGGTGCTAGGTGTTACTCCCAACTGAAAACCTAATTATATCTTACTATGCTGATAGCTCAAAATTGATGTACTAAGACTAAGTCTGAACTATTTATCTGAAAGTGCGGTGAGAGTCTAAAGGATATGAGAGAAACTGGTATTGTATGACTTTTCAAGAATTAGTTCCACCATTAGTAAGCAGTGAGTTCGAACGGTTTGTCTTAGATGTTTCTAACCATTCAATTAGGCTGAGATGTACCTATATATCTTTTTTTCAAGAGAAAATATGCTACTAAACTTTGATGATTCATTGTTAGCGATATTATAAAGTAATCTAGCTAATGAACCAGTATATTTAAATTGTTATCCCAATTTTTTTATAGATATTAATGATCAAGACATAGTGATACCCCAATATTAAATTTTAAAACAGAAATAATGAATAGCAAAGAAAATACAAGAGGAATATCCATAATATATAGAGTATATTACAGATGAATTTTTACACCCCAGATTTTTTTGATGATTATTTGATGTTTATATGTCATATTAAGGGAATTATGGGTCGTATTTTGTCCGTAGCTTAGGTGGGAAACATGTGCAAATGGAAAAGCGAAGAGTATGTGAAGTTTATAAATAAGGGTCAACTTTAAATGGACATATCTCCAAATATATAATGATTAAAAGATCCTATATCCTATCAAATGAAATATATTTGATTCTAGTTTATAGTGAAAAAAACCGCTCATTAATCGGAGTTCAGGGTAAAAAGTTATGCTCGTTTGAAGACAACACTATCGGCTGGAAAAGCGCCCATGCGCGCGGGCGCCGAGACAGGCAGGCAGCAGACCCGCGCGCGCGAGGGAACGTCGCACGGGCGCCGTAGGCGGGCACCGCCCAGCCTGCCTATATGAATTAATTCTGAGCTAAAAAGCTCATTTATACTCCGCTTCACCTCATTTTTTAAAAAAATTCGCACAATTCAGAGCTCTATCCAATGTTGAAAACAAATTCCAGGTAGTAAATTATATTGATAGGTCCAATTTCCTTATAGTTCAAGCTTGGAAAGGGTTGCTTATGTCATGAGCTTCTAATCATCGAATTTCTGCGTTTTTGGCAGCCAAGATGCTGCATTTTTGGGAAGTAGGTAGTTGAAGTTCTACCTCCATATTGGTGAGAGTTCAATACAAAAGGAGGTGGTGTTTTTACTCTTTAAATTATCATGAATTAACAAGTTATGTTGGAAGTAAAGTTGAAACTTATGTGTTGCTTGGGTGTGTGTTGTTGCTGTGTTTTTCAGCATGGTTGCTACATTTTTGGAATGGAATTTAGCTGAAGAGGAAACCCATATGCACAGGGGTTATACACAAGTGCAAGTTAAGTGTTCCTACTTGGTCTATCCACTCAAATTCGCAAGCTAAAGTAAGGAAATGACATAAAGTCAATATGTGTTTTATGTGATATTTGACTGAGGTTTCTTCCCGCTTTTGGGAGGTTGTTACAGCTGTATAGATTCTGGAATTTATCCAAAAGATGGAAGGAATACACCACACCTTTGGGGAGGTTAAACACCAAAAGAACGTACGCAAAACTCTCTTGAATTGCCTCAAGTTTAAGACGCCTAAGGTACGTAGGATTTCTTAAAATTATATTCTGATGTGGTTGTTTGGTTGTAAGTTTTGGGACATGAATTGTGAATGGGAACTCTGCATAACTAGTACTCATTCCATGTAGTATAATTAAGGAATTTGAAGGTGTCGGAGTTTCTAGCAAGCGAAAGAAATTGGTTAAAAAGACGGGACAAAGTGAGGTATGTAAAGGCGTCCCTTTCCTTGATTTTTCAAGCACGAAACAAAGTTATTGAAAGGATCAATATTCCTATGTTTTTAAAATTATATTGAGGCATGTATGATCCTTTCCAAAGGGTTGGAACTACTTTTCATAAATCTTGAATCGTTAAGAAAGGTTGAAGCGAACAAACGTGAAGTGAAAGGCGTAAATTTTATACGATTGTTGTCGTAGTTCTAAATCGAGTCTGAAGTCCCCTTAACGTGGGCACCATGAGCGGTCCTTTTCAGTATACTGTATATGTGATATTGAATATATGTTAAGATCTGGTCACTTAGTGAAATTGGTACGAAATGCTATGACCACGACATGTAATTGAACTTACGCTAAGAACATGACGCTAAGCCGATTGAGGGTAGACGAGCTTATTGAAATGATGTTTTAGTAATACTGTTAATCCCTCCTATATGTTTATGTTTTAAATTGCTTAATGTGAAAAGTATATTTTATATTTTTCCTCTTTAAAGCTAATAAAGCGGCACGTAGCAAATAAGCTAAATCGATACATATTAATGGGGAAAGCGTGGCTAAGTTGTCAATTAGGCAAAGAGGTAAGTGCGTATAAGAATTGATGGAATAGTGAATATGAGGGAAAAAACTTGAGTGTAGAGTGAATAATTTTTTGCAAAGAAGTTAAGATGAATAAGGAAATTAGAGCTAAATATTGTTAAATTAGACGATACGGGTTACGATGGTGAACGAGGTAGGAACCATCTAGGAAGATTAACACTATTCTAAAGACGTTTAGCAAATATAAATTAAGTTGTTTATGTTCAATTTGTATTACGTTGATGAATAACCACTAAAGTGTTAACCTTCTACGAAATAAGTAGAGTTGAACGTCTGCAAAATAGTAACTTAACTTGAGAAGCTCTTTGCTATACCCCTAAAGGATTATGTTAAGTTATCTATTCTAAGTGTTGAAATTTTCTATCATTTCTGAAAAGGGTAATCCTAGGATCTTCTAAGTTACTTATGATTATGTAATCTTTCTTAAGATCCGCAGATAATTGCAAAGTTATGTAAGTCAATCCATCATCACCTGAATTACAGCTATATATCTTTATTTTCCTATAAGGAATCACTTAGAGAGTTACTCACGAGTTCCTAAGTTACAGAGCTCCAAGTCTCAGATCCTTAAGTTATGTCTTTACATCCCTAATTTATGTTGAAATGTGCTACTTGATCTAAGAAGGTTTTGAGAGATCATATTTCGAGAATTATGCTAATGTCTCAGTCAAGTATCTGATGTTGTATACGAGTCTAAAAACTCAAGTCTTTATATGTATTTCTAGT
>JACEIK010000004.1:886590-901677 GCA_018107945.1 Datura stramonium | reverse complement strand
ATCAACAATTACATTCCACTACAAATGTTCTTAACCTCAGCAAGAAGTGAATTTATCCACTCATTTGTGGATTAAACATCATCAAATGAGTATAAATCATTCAAACAATTGAGATAAAAGTGAAAGAGATAGAGAAGAACCCTAGGATTTTCGTCCCCTCAACTACTTGTAACCCACGTTCTTGCTCAACCAAGTCAGAATGTTTAAAATAAAACCTAAGTGTGCTATTTATACTAGTGGGAATTTTTCCCAGAATAACAAGCAACATGTCACGGAGTGTATCGCAGAGCACTGCCTCCGTGACACGGTGTGTATCGCGGAAGCCCTCTGGAAATCGCCCAATTTATTCCAACTTTGGTGTTTTGCTCCCGATATCATTCCTCCACTTCACCAAATCATAGATTTGGTCCTCCAATGCATTATTTCCTTTAAAAACAAAGACTAATCATATTGGTTGATATTTCTTCTCATTTACATAAAAAGGCATGAAAATATACATAATTAAATACATAAACAAGAAAAAACTAAGTTATAAAGTATCACTTTTGCATGTAATTATGCCCAAGATCACACATAACAACATAATAATTAATATACAATTGACAATAATACATTTAATAACTACTCCACTGTGCAACAACCCACTAAGTCTATTAGCTACATTATCGACTCTTATGACTTATCACAGTTCATGCAATTACCCTAACCCTGTAGTGATCAATTAATCTTTCAATATGCCTCTTTCTTATTCCACAACAACAAATTCTTAGATTTCTACAGGGGTCCTATGACTTCGATGATTTTCCCATTTCAGCGGCATCCCCGACAGTCAGTAGCCCGATTCCCTTAATCTAGTTCTATTTTATTCTACCATATAACTTTATAACATGTTTACACCTTTTACTACTTCACTATGATTGACTAAGTCTTTTTCTACCAATAATTCACCTTTATAGTTACTTACAGGATTTCCTAACCATCCTTAATTTAGTACATTAAATGATAAATTCAAACCTACTGTCTCCCGGTAATTCATTACCTTTTGTTAAACCCGTCATGTTACCTTCTATAACCCACCAAACTCACATTAATCAAATATTTAATCATAGATACAGATTAATTAGCTCAAGCACACATAAGAAAAGCATCAAATCATACCGATGGAGTCCATCCTCCATGATCAAATACACATACATACCTATTTTTGTCACATCACCTTTATGTTATATAGTACCATACCTGCATTGTATCATCATGTATTGCATTCTAACTGTGTTTCCACCTCAAAACTAAATCATGTTAGTATATGTCATATCACACTTGTATACCTATACTTCTTTGTCACTGCAACAATATGTATATTAACCATACCCCCACAATCTCTGTCTCAGAACCATACTATCTGTGATATATTGGGCACACGCCATTGTCACATCACTGTATACACATGCAAGAGGGTCTTATACTTTCTCTCCAAGTCATGACCTGCAAAGAACTCTAGAAATCCATGTACTATACACCCATTCATATGCGTCCTTCATCATACCTGTCTTTGTACTCTTATTCCTACACCCAGCCATATGGTCTTTTAGTCATACCTATTTTTGTACTCCCTCATACCGCTCGCACGGATGCTCACCTCGGGCACGAGCCACTCATGTTCTCAATCCTAGTTTAGTGTCTTATCATACCAGTTTGCTCATCCAAGTTCTCTCCCTTCAGCTTGCGGCTTTGCATTCGCAATCATCTCAATGGTTTTACGATCCCATATTACATAATTTTTCATTCAAGTATTCTGTTACACCCATAAGATTCTAATGTTTAAATGGCCTATTCATACGTTGGTTGAGAGTTTTAGAGTGCAATACGAGCTAGAAAAGGGCCTGGGGAAAGGTTGAACGAGCACGGAGTCGGGACTGCGTGGGAGAAGGCCGAGCCAGCTGCCCAAAGGGGCAACATGGCACGGACCCCATCCCTCCGCATTGGGCTTCATGGCATGCTCATAAAACGACTCGTTGGGGTCCGTGCCACATTGCCCTGCCCACCTCCTCAAGTATATATAAGTTTTCCCTTTTGATTCTATTTCATTTCCAACTTATATATTCATCCAGCAGGGGAAAGATATGAAGGAAATCAATAATTTTCTTCCGTTTTCATTATAAAATTCTGCCCGAATTTAAATTAACTTCAGTTATCAAAGTATAAGGCTACAGGGAGCATTACTACCCAGTTAGTTTCATAAAATTCGCCTAGCGAATCATAGCCCCGCCGAGCTATGGTTATTGGAATTGCTTCAAACTAGTGTCAGTATGATCACATGATTAAACTAAGCATTTCTCCCTTTTAGATTCTTGAGAAATTACGGGTTTTCGGTTGTTTTTCGTCAAGTTGCGATATAGTTAATATTTTATAGATAAAGTTATCATTTTCTCCGAGTTTAGTGTTGAAATTAGCCTCATTCTTCCAATAATATGATTGTAGTTGAGAAGAGCAGTTGAATATGAGCTGAAACTTGCCAGTTAATAAATAATCACCGAACGAGGTATGTTAAGGAAAACTCCTTTGGAAATTTAGTTCCTATAGCATTATAACTCATTCCAATTCCTAGTAAGAGAATAAGAAGTACGTTAATCACGAATAGTTGTTGTTATTAGCTGAAACTAGAATTCTATTATTTTTTGGGATTTAATTTGCTTGTATAGCCCTCTGTGACAAACCCTGGGGTTATTAGCTGTGTCGGTGCCCGCTAGGGGCGAGATGACATCGTTCCAGAAAGAGAGGCATTCCATCCGCGAGGGACGAAGATGGGGTAACAGGTCCTCAAAGTGTCCATTCCATGGATGGACTACTATACATAAAAAGTATTGGAACCACACTCCCGACGAGCCCGGTGCCCGGGGTGCAGACATCAGGAGTCCGCTGGAATCAGACACAGCTACAATCGGGAGCCGAACGGGCTTAGTTGCAGACCCAGGGGACTGGAAGGATCGCTATAGTTACCAATATGACCCATTATTACCTTGATAGAGGTATATAGATTGACGTGTACTCACCAAGGTTTATGGGAGCCGTAGATGGGTTGTTCTGTGATGGTTGTACCTTCCGACTTATGCGTGCCAGGTAAGGTTCTTGTTTGCTTTAATTATGTATAGACTAGATAATAGAGAACCCAGCTATTCAGGTATTGCTTCTATTCCTTTTCTTGTAGTTATTTTCAGCTCTATCTTTTATATTCAGTCATTTACAGTTATTGCCTTACATACTCGGTACATGTTATACTGAGACCTTTTCTGGGGCGCTGCATTACTTGCCTGTAGGTACGGATAGATGAGGAACATATCCCTCGTAGCTTCTAGCAAGCACCGTCAGAACAGTTAGATCCCTTCTTCTAGAGCTTGTAGATAGAAGGTTTACTTCTTTTGATTGTATAGTTTATGGGTAGGTCAGGGCCCTTTCCAGACCATCATATTATTTCTAGAAGCTTGCAGATTGTATCTATTTCCCTATGGTTAGCTGTTACTGGCCGTGTGGGGCCTATATGTGCTTTATTGTATATGTTGGCCGCGTGGGGCCTTGTTTAGTTGACAGACTAGCGACCTTGTTGGCCATAGTTTAGCTTAGCTCTGGATTTACTTTTCAGTCATAACTAGACATCATGGTGGCCTTCCCGGCCCGCATAAGATTCCCTGTTATTTCTTGTTTTTGGTTAGTTGTTTTCTTTCACAAATGAATATAACGCCTTGTCGGTCGGGGCTGTGTTTACAGCCAAGATATAGCCCGCTATTTTCTTAATTTAAGGAGTAAGCCTGCACCAGGAGTTCTTAGGCTCAGTAAGTAAGTCAGTTCAGATCCTAGAAGGGCACCAAGTGCTATTCATGCCTCTCAAGGTGGGGCGTGACAAACTTGGTATCAGAGTAGGTCGTATCTCAAGGCGTCTGCAAGCCATGCTAAGTAGAGTCTTTTCTATGGATGTGTTGTGCACCACATACTATAGGAAGGAGGCTTTGAGGAATGATAGGATGGTTACTCTTCTATCTTATTCAATCGTACTATAAAGTTGTAAGGCATAGGGTAGAATCCCTAAGCTTAGCATATTTTTTTATCTATAGTGAAATGGCAGACCCGCGACACCCTATGATTGGAAAGAGATTAGATGTAGAGCAAGAGAGGGCAATAGAGGGGTGTATCATCCAGAGTCAGCCCGGTCTGAGGGCGATAGGGACATTTCATATTAATCTCCCCAGCACTCTCCACCACGTCAGGAGCCATCAGTGCGGCAGATGTGTCGGTACCCCCTCTAGCAGTATCTATACCGACACCATCCAATCAGGAGGTTAGGAGTGCTATTATTATGTTATCCTAGATGATGGTCGTACAGTGACAAATGGTAGTACTGGTAGTTGCAGAATCTTCAGGAGGGCCTTGTAGCTCGAGGGTCCAAGAGTTCCTTGCATTGAGTCCGTCGCAATTCACAGGGATAGATCGGGATGAGGACCCTCAGGATTTTCTAGACCAGGTGCACCGATTTTTCAGGGTAATGCATGCCCTCCGCACTGAATCAGTGGAGTTAGCAGTGTTTCGGTTGAAGGACATTGCAGTACTATGGTACGAGAGCTGGGAAAGGTCCCGAGGTAGAGATGTTCCCACTCCGACTTGGCCCAGTTTCTCAGAGGCCTTCTTAGACCATTATTTGCCACGGGAGATACGTCAGGCCAGGGTAGATCAATTTTTGCACCTGGAGTAGGGTTCGATGAATGTTTGGGAATATTCTATGAGATTTTATTCCTTGGCCCGATATGCACCGGCCTTTGTGGATACTATGCCAGCCAGGGTGCATCAGTTTATCATGGGGCTAAATCCAGAATACGTGGAGACCCGTATCACAGCTACCTTGCGAGAGGACATGGATATTTCTTGTGTTCTGGAATTTTCTCAAAATATCAAGGGGGTCTAGCAGCGACAATGAGTGATAGAGAGGGCAAGTCAGGAGCAGCGCCACAGGACTAGACCCAGTGATATGTAGACAGAGACCCAGGGTGGACCCAGACCACAATTATCAGACAGGTCACCTAGACCCCCACCTCAACAAAAGCAGTAGGGGAACAGGTTAGGTCATCAGGGATCGCCAGGGCCTGGTGAGAGTTCACGGTCAACAAGATCACAACAACAGAGGGGGTCAGAGCAGAGAAGATTTACTGTACAACTTTTTCTATTTGCAGCCACCGTCATTCTAGGGCATGCAGGTATGGTTCTATGACATGTTATGAATGTGGATAAGAGGGTCATCGGATGAGGGACTGTCCGACTAGATGTCAAAGTGATCGGGATCGACAGGATAGATCTTCAGCGGGTCACATGCCCTAGCCCCTCCAACAGGGCGTAGGCCCTCACCTCTAGCTGGCAGAGGCCGAGGTAGATTAGGGGCCTCGAGTTTAGGTACCGGTCTAGAATGCACATATGCTTTATCGAGGTGACACGCATTAGAGTTGTTGCTAGTGGTTGTGACTGGTATGCTTGAAATCTTCTCTCATTCCATATATGCTTTGATAGACCCAGGTTCCACTATATCTTATGTTGCATAATTAGTTGCTCGGAAGGTAGGAATCACGCCAGAATTTCTTCGACGACCTTTTTCAGTGTCTATTCCCTTCAGTGATTCCATTATAGCAAAAAGGGTCTACCGAGTGTGCACAATAAAGGTCGTTGGTCGCCAGACCTTAGCAGATTTAGTAGTATTAGAGATGATTGATTTTAATGCAATTATGGGTATGGATTGGTTAAGTCCATGTTATGCTAATATAGAATGCTGGACCAAGACTATACGATTCCACTTTCTTGGGGAGGTAGTACGGGAGTGGAAAGGTAGTGCGGTTACGCTAAAAGGTAGGTTTATTTCCTATCTTCAGGCAAGGAAATTTATAGGAAAGGGATGCATTTACCATATTGTCAGGGTTCAGTATGTCCAAGCAGAATCTTCGACTCTTTAGTCTATTTAAGTCATCAATGAATTTCCAAATGTATTTCTAGATGAGCTTCCTGGTATTCCCCCAGAATAGGAAATCGACTTTGCAATTGACTTATTACCAGGTACTCAACCTATATCCATTCCATCGTACCGGATGGCTCCTGCTTAACTCAGAGAATTAAAGGAGCAATTGAATGATTTTTTAAATAAGGGCTTTATCAGGCTGAGTACTTCACTGTGCAGTGCGCCAATTTTGTTTGTGAGAAAGAAAGATGGCTCCTTCCACATGTGTATAGATTATCGGCAGCTGAATAAAATCACTTTCAAGAATAAGTACCTGCTTCCTAGGATAGATGATATGTTCGACCAATTACAGGGAGCGAAGTGTTTTTTCAAAAAATGAATTAAGATAGGGATACCATCAGATTCGAGTTCGTGAGAGAGATATACCAAAAACCGCTTTCAGGACTAGGTATGGTCACTTTGAATTTCTAATCATGTCCTTCGGGTTGATGAATGCTCCAGCAGTGTTCATGGACTTGATGAACAATATCTTTAGGACATATCTAGACCTGTTCCTGATAGTATTTATTGATGATATTCTGGTATATTCCCGCTCAGAAGTAGAACATCGGGATCATTTTCGGACAGTGCTTCAGATTCACAAAGATCGTCAGTTATATGCAAATTTTCCAAGTGTGAGTTTTGGCTGAATTTAGTGGCCTTTCTGGGTCATGTCGTGTCACAAGATGGTATACAAGTAGATTCCCAGAAGATTGAAGCGGTAAAAACATGGCGTTGGCCGACAACTCCAACTGAGGTATGCGGTTTCCTAGGATTATCCGGGTGCTACAGGAGGTTTGTAGAGGGGTTTTCTACTCTGTCAGCACCTTTGACCAAGTTAACTCAGAAAGAAACCAAATTTCACTGCACCGAAGCATGTGAACCGAGTTTCCAGGAGCTGAAAAATAAATTAACATCAACACCCGTATTATCTTTACCAGGTGGGTCAGAAGGGTATGCGGTGTATTGTTATGCTTGGGGTGTCGGGTTAGGATGTGTTCTAATGTAGCATAGTAAGGTAATTTCGTACGCTTCGAGACAACATAGGAAGCATGAAAATAACTACCCTGCTCATGACCTGGAATTAGCCGCGGTCATACATGCCTTAAAAATACCGAGGCACTATTTGTACGACGTTCATGTAGATATTTTCACTGACCACAAGAGGCTCCAGTATATCTTCACGCAGAAAGAGCAAAATTTGTGGCAGTACCGCTAGTTAGAATTATTGAAAGACTATAATGTAAATATTTTGTATCTTCCCGGAAAAGCCAATGTTGTAGCAGATGCCCTTAGTCGAAAATCTATGGGGAGTTTAGCATACTTGAGGCCAGAATAGCGAGAACTAGCTCAAGAATTGCATCAGTTAGCCAGATTAACTGTCTGTATAGTAGATTCAGGAGACAATGGGGCAGTAATTCAGAACACAGCAGTATGATCATTAGTTGTGGAAGTAAAAGAACGGTAGTACGAAGACCCTAACCCGATTCATCTCAGAGATAAGGTTCAGCGAGCGGAAGTAGCAGATTTCAGGGTAACTGGAGATGGAGTTTTGAGGTATAGGGGCCACCTTCATATGTCGGATACGGAAGGGCTTCGCCAGCAGATTATGGGCGAGATACATTATTCCCGTTATTCTCTTCATCCAGGTTCAACAAAGATGTACCATGATATAAGAGAAATTTATTGGTGGCCAGGGATGAAAAAGGAGATAGCAGAGTTTGTAGATCAGTGTCCTAATTGCCAGTAGGTGAAAGTTGAGCATCAGAAACCGAGCAGACTGATGCAAGAAATAACAGTGCCTATGTGGAAATGGGAGGCGATTAGTATGGACTTTGTAACAGGGTTACCTCATACCAGGCATGAATTTAATTCTATTAGGTAGGAGAATCCGGATAGATTGGGCTAGATAATATTCTTCAATCAAAAGATAAAGTAAAGTTTATCTGAGAACGTCTATAGACAGCTCAGAGCCTCCAGAAATCGTACGCGGATGTGAGGCATACGAACCTGGTGTTCAATGTTGGTAACTGGGTATTTCTGAAAGTATCACTGATGAAAGGCGTAATGAGGCTTGGAAAAAAGGGTAAGCTCAGCCCAAGGTTTATTGGGTCGTATGGAATACTCTAGAGAATAGGCCAGTTGGCATATGAGCTAGATTTTCCTTTAGAATTTGAGTTCGTTCATCTAGTCTTTCATGTATCAATACTAGAAATATGTATAGGGGGTCCGTCCCGAGTTGTGCCAATTGTGGATGTACAAGTTACTGAGGACTTAGCCTATGAAGAGGTTCCAGTAGCCATACTGGATCGATAGGTTCGTAGGCGGAGAACAAAGGATGTCGCTTCAGTGAAAGTATTATGGAAGAACAGGAATAAAGATGAGATGACTTGGGAAGCTAAGGATTATATGAGATCCAAGTATCCTCATTTGTTCCAGACTTAGCCAGGCCATGCATGTAAGGTACATTTCCGATTCAGTTTGTTCTGTGATGTATGTTACATATATAGCTCAGCTAGATACAATGTTTTTGAGAAACAGTTGTTGAAGTGTTATGTGAAATGCTTATATTGGACTTTTCTGAATTTCAGGATTTCTGAATAGTCTATATTACAGGGGAGAATCTGCCAAAATTTTTTCAGAATAAGTAGTTATGAAGGTTAGAGTTCCTGCAAGCCGAAGTAAAACATCCGGGGACAAATTTTTCTAAGGGGGGAGGGAGGATGTTACACCCCATAAGTTTGTAATGTTTTAACTGACTATTCGTACGTTGGTTGAGAGGTTTAGAGTGAAATACGTGCGACAAAAGGGCCTGGGGAAGGATTGAATGAGCACGGAGTCGGGATTGTGCGGGAGAAGGGGTAACATTGTACGAACCCCCTCCCTCCGCGTGGGGCTCCGTGGAACGCTCGTAAAATATTGCATTAGGGTTCGTGTAACGTTGCCTTGTCCACCACCTCAAGTATATATAAGTTTTCCCCTTTGATTCTATTTCATTTCCAACTTACACATTCATCCAGCAGGGGAATGATACAAAGAAAATCAATAATTTTCTTCCGTTTACATTATAAAATGCTTCCCGAATTCAAATTAACTTAGGGTATCAAAGTATAAGGCTGCAGGGAGCATTATTATGGAGTTAGTTTCATAAAATTCACCTGGCGAATCGTAGCTCCGCCGAGCTAAGGTAGTTGGAATTGCTTCAATCTAGTGTCAATACGATCATAGGCTTAAAGTAAGCATTTCTCCCTTCTAGATTCTCGAGAAATTATGGGTTTTTGATTGTGTTTTTTCAAGTTGAAATATAGTTAATATATATATATAAACTTATCATTTTCTCCGAATTATGTATTGAAATTAGCCTCATTCTTCCAATAATACGATTGCAGTTGAATACGAGCTGAAACTTTCTAGTTAATCAGTAATCAGCAAACGAGGTATTTTAAAGAAAATTCCTTCGGCAAGTTAGTTCCTATAGCATTATAACTCAGTCTAAATCCCAGTAAGAGAATTAGAAGTACGTAAATAATAAATAGTTGTTGTTATTAGCTTAAACTATCATTCTACGCTTTGTTGGCATTCGATTTACCTGTATATCCCTCTGTGACCAACCCTAGGGTTATTATCTATGTCGACGCCAGCTAGGGGCGAGATGAAGTCGCTCTAGAAAGAGCGACATACCGTCCGTGAGGGAAAAAGATGGGGTCCCAGGTCCTCATAGAGTCCATTCCATTGCTGGACTATTATACATACGCCATATTGGCACCACACCCCCGACGAGCATGGTGCCCAGGGTGCAGACATCAGGAGTCCACTGGACTCAGACACAGCTACAGCCAGGAGCCGAGAAGGCTCAGTTGCAGACCCAGTGGACTTGAAGGACGGTTATAGTTACCAGTATGACCCATTATGACCTTGATAGGGATATATAGATTGAAGTGTACTCAGCAGGGCTTACGGGAGCCCCATATGGGTTGTTTTATGCTGGTTGTACCTTTCGGCACACCAATTTTTCCTAAAGGATAACCTTTCCTTTAATGAAAATATTAAATTGTGCAAATTTTTAATTATAGAAAGAGCTTGGATTATCATTAAAAATTGAGTTATTACTACGTATATTAGTTGATTCATATATTATTTTATTGAATTAATCTATTTATATCTTTATTCTTAGGATCACCTTGGGTATCTACTATATCAATTTTAAAAGGTGTAGCTGTAACAATTCTACAATCAATTGGTAAACTAATTTCTTCTAATAGTAGAATTATAGATTCAACTAAGTTTTGGTATGCCATTTATTAAATATCATGCTTAATGATTCCTTTTGATTATCCAATTTTCCTTTGTAGTCAAACCATCTAAAGAAATCTATATTGCATCTCATTATTTTCAATCGGCGCACCAATTTTTTCTAAAGGATAACATTTCCTTTAATGAATATTTTTCTACATATCATTGCCTTTTTACACTATTTTTTGGATCTAACCAGATTTTATCTAAATATTCAAAGTCAGGGTCGAACTCCTCATCTGATCTTATCATGCATAAAGAGTCTCTTATTCCTAGAATCTTACTAGATGTGGGACTTATTCTATTGGTAATTCTAGGTTCATATTCAAACTTATAAATTATTTCACAACAATCTGCTCCTTTTAACTTTTTCTCTATGTCTTTAAGAGTTAACTCATATAATGCTACTTTAGTGGGGAGCTCCGTTCTTTCTCATTCCCTATATCTCTAGTAAGATCTCCTAAAATTTTAGAGCTAGGGTTTTTACCAAATTTTGTTATTTGGTCATCACCCCTACAAATTGAGACATTCATTGAAGATTCCTCATTATATTGAAATGTATCTATACTCTCTTGGTTATTTATTGTATCCTTACTCTCTTGATTATTGTTGAATGTCAATTATATCTATCCCATGAACTCCAGTTGCATGAAAAATCATGTCTTTGAAAGCCTTGTATTATTAGATATATGCATTGTTTTCAAAAGTAAAGCATTTAGTAGATTCTCAAAGTGTTTTCAAAAAGGAGGTTTTCAGATAACCAGTTTAGTTTATAGCATGACTTAAAAAAAAGTAAAGTTTTGTTTTTGAAACTCAGATTTTTGAGCATAGAAGCTCACAACTTTTTTTCATGTTTTTTTAACATAGAGGCTCAACAGAGTTTTATAACATCTATTATAATTTTAGCTAAAGTGCTTTATTAAATATGATTTCAGGTACCTCAGATATCCATATTTATATGAGCATAGTTTTTGGAGGATTATTTAGAATCGTGATGGGTGAAGGGTTAAAATAACCCGTAAGCCCCATAACTATGTAGTCTATATAGGTTAGGATCATTCCATTGATTCGGGTGACTCCTCATACAATCCCTGGTAAGGGCTTAGTATGGATCCACAGTTTTGTTTGTCTTCTATCCTGGCAATTCTTTGGACAGCTCTCTCAATCGAGTTCGAGGTTGGACATCATGCCTTAATTCATTATGTATATCGGTTAAGAGATACTCCCAATTAAAGAAATATACATATACATTTACTTTCAAATCTTGTTTGATGAAAAGTTTTAATTGCATATTTGTTTACACGTTTTCATTCTTATACTAATATGCATCTTCCAGAGTTAAACATTCAGTCAGTTTACTCTATCACTTCAGATATTCTTATTTGCCTATTGTTTCATTCATCCATTTGACATATTGTACATTCAATCCTACTGATGACATTTAGCGCAACATCTTATTATTATGTAGATTCAAGTAGACAGCATCCATAGCAGACGTATCACTAGGATCTTCTCTTCTCAACTTTGGTGAGGCCTCTTACTTTTCAGAGGGCTTCAGTCATATTTATTTATTTATTTATTATTTTATTAGAGTTTGAGGTTGTCATGGAAAATTTGCCCAGCACCTATCTTTTAGACTAGAGGCCTTATAGACCAGTTAAAGAGTTGCATTACTTATGTTACTTACTAAAATTTCTTTTAGTTGTAGTTACAAGATTATATCTTTTCTTTAGGTTGAGTTCATTACTGTTATTGCTTCCACATAATTTATTGTATTCTCAGATAGTAATAACTTAGGACAAGGGTTCACTAGGACCACTCGTAGTCAAAGTGCAGCCACGCCTAGGGTATAGGCCCGAGGCATGACACATTTACCCCTTATTGAGTTACCTGAATCAACGACACGATCCTAACCTATGTTGGCTACAAAGTTTTGGGGCTTATGGGTTATCTTAATCCTTCACTCATCTTGAACCTAAATAATCCTCCCTAAACTTTTCTCATTTACATATGTCTATCTGATGTAGTTGAAAACATATTTTATGAAGCACTTAGCTAAAATTATAATAGATGTTTTAAAATTCTGTTGAGCCTCTATGCTAAAAAAATTTGAATAAAACTTGTGAGCTTCTATGCTTAAAACTCCGAGTTTCAAAAATAAGACTTTACTTTATTTTTGAAGTCGTGCTATAAACTAAATTGGTTTTCTAAAAACCTCTTTTTCGAAAAATCTCTGAAAATCTGCTATTTGCTTTAGTTTTGAAAAAAAATGCATATATCTAATAATACAAGGCTCACAACTAGAAATTGAGCCTATTGCAACACTCTTTTTGCAACGATTTTTAAGACCATTGTTGTAGAATGTGTTACACCCCATAAGTTTCTATCATTTAAATGATGCATTAATACGTATGTCGAGAGTTTTAGAGTATGACGCATACAAAAAAAAGATCTTGGAATGAAAAGGAGTTGAGCGAGTAGGAGATAGGGGACAGAGGCTAGGTGCACTGGGCGTCGCGCCGCGCCAGCCAGCTCGGCGCCTTGAGCAACCCGTTGCGCCAGATTTCTGGCGCAACGGGCGACGTGCTGTGCCACCCTGTCACTAGCTCAAAACTATATAAACCTCCTTCAATGTTTAATGATTCATTCTAACATTTCCCCAAAATTAGAGGAGCAGCTTGGGCGACATTTTCTTTCGATTTTCACCAAATTATGTCGTTAAGCGCCGTCCAAATGCAAATTTGTCTTGGATAACGAGTTCCAGGCTATGAAGAACATCCCTGCAGAGTTATTTCTTGAAAATTTTCTTGGTGTACTGGAACCCCACCAAGTAAAGGTTGTTGGAATTACTTCAAATTGAGTCCTAAGCGGCTAAAGGCGATAGGTAAGCATTTCTCCCTTCTAAACTCTCGAGAAACCGTGAGTTTTTGTCTTAATTAAATGGAGTTGAACTATAGTTAATATTATTGAAATATATCGTTATTTGTCGATGCCTACTATAGAAATAGCCTTATTCTCTCAGCATAAAGGTCGCAATTGAGTAGAATTACTGGATTCAGGTTGGAAACTATTTCATGAACAAAAGTTGGCATTGGAGGTATGTTAAGGCTTATCCCTTTGGCAAGTTATTCTCATCGTATAATGATATGACCTATTTTCTTGAATGGAAACAACGATCCTATATGTTCTAATTAGCTATTATCATTTGATTACGATTATATGTGTTGTGATTAGCTACTATCAATCTATTATAATTATATATATGTTGTCCTACTTACTAACTCAGGCCCAACAGTAACCCTAAACTTCTAAGGCCTTATCACGATAGCGAAACATCAGAATTATACTAATACAGTGAACAGAAGAACAAAGGAGTTTCTATGACGCTCCTAGTGTGAGTCACACTTAACAAAGTAGGCCTATWTGTTCTRAYKAGMKATWMTGCAWTWSAYTMYKAWWAYATSTKTTRKSATCTASCYACWATCAGTMTATTATAATTATAATAKACTGWTAGTRGSTAGATSMYAAMASATRTWWTMRKARTSWAWTGCAKWATMKCTMRTYAGAAMATATAGGCCTACTTTGTTAAGTGTGACTCACACTAGGAGCGTCATAGAAACTCCTTTGTTCTTCTGTTCACTGTATTAGTATAATTCTGATGTTTCGCTATCGTGATAAGGCCTTAGAAGTTTAGGGTTACTGTTGGGCCTGAGTTAGTAAGTAGGACAACATATGGCACAACCGGGCGATATAACTATCAGTTTGGTGCATGTATTGTCAGTAAACCTCACCTAAAGGCCGTTGGCATACCTTGACGCCCACAGGGCAAGAATTTAGATAGGAAGGTATTACCTTAAAGTCAACGGCACAAAGATTGCCTAGTGAAATGAGTGAGAGCCTTCAATCTAGTTAGCTACTGCCAGTGTCTGTTAGTTTCATGACTTAGTACTTGTCTTATAGGTCGCTCAGGAAGTTACCCCAGTTATACAAGTCAGATAAACCCATGGGTACCCTAAGGAGGGGACCTTATTAGTAGTTGGATGTAGGGCCAACGTCATAGCCTGCTCGTATAGATACTCAGGTATAGGTTGCCGCGAGTGACCAGGTCAAGATAAACCTACCTACGAGGCTAGGAATCACCCAGACAAGACATATGAATTCTAAACAGACCAAGTTAAGCTCTAAGGGAATAGAACCATAGTAGTACAGGATTACCTTCAGGCAAAGAAATATAGTAAGTTGCCGATGGAAGTTTAAGGCTGACTGCTCAAGAGCATTTTAATTAGTAGTAGCCCTATAGTTGTTCTAAGTGAAGGAACTAAATAGTTAGTCATCCGTGATCTTACAATTCACTTATGAGCTATCATTGTCCTAGCATGAAATTCAGAGCATCGTTTAGGCCACTCCAGATCTCTCCCTATCCTTTCTAGACCATTAGATATTATGATCACTGCCAGGATCCTCTAATCAGATGTAGAAACACAGGGTGTGCTTGTTGGCAGCTATACAGACCATTCTAGGGGCGAGTAGCGATTGTGTTAGGCCTTAAGAACCAGATACGCCTTTTGAGTGGCTAGATTGAGGCTAAAATGTAGTCTTACATACCTAGAATGATAAACTCTTAACTATAGCTTGAGAAGGGACGTTGAAGATGAAGAAACCCTAGCTTCCTTGAGAGTTTTGAGAGTTAATGATTCTTGAATTTCTAATGTAATGTGAAGGAATGGAAAGTTATATATAAAACCCTTTTATTTTCCTCAAATAGA
>JACEIK010000004.1:869652-886571 GCA_018107945.1 Datura stramonium | reverse complement strand
GTTAAAAGCATAGGAAGTAACAAAATTACCCCTATAAAAATGTACTGAAAATATGGTCGTCCAGTCCCTACGAGTCATACCATGACTTGAGGTATGCATTCGTGGTTACTGAAGCAACTCGATCACTTTTAACATTATCCCCTAAATGGAAAGGATGATCCGTCCTTTGATGCCATGACTCGGGTTCCTTCTTGTGGTCACTAGAATAATTTTTAACACATTCTAAACTTCTTACCAAGACTAGACTGGATTGTTTGTCCTATGGTACCACGAGTCTTCCCTTGACTTGTGGTGTCTAAAAATATGGAACTCTGATTACTTACCATGATTCCTCCCACGACTCATGATCCCTGATAAAACTCAAACTACACTCCTTATTTAGAGAGAATGTAAGTGATCATTGTTTCAAAATAAATAATCCGACCAATGTCGAGGTCAAATCCCACAAGGACTAGAGAATGATTTGCACAAGAGTTGTTTGGTAAATTGAATTGATTCGCATCCATGCAATGAAAACATATATGTAAATTTTGCAGGAAGTGGAGAAAAATATATTGTGGATTCTAAAATTAGCTAATCAAGAGAGAAAGATAACCTAAATTGTAAAACAATAAAGTGCAAGAGCTAGAGGTGTGGTGTAGGTGGGATGTCAATCAATTAGGAATTTACTAAACAGTTAGATTATAACTAATATGTGTAAATAACCTTGGAAAGAGATGAAGCCCAATTTTTTTGAACCACTTGGGCTCCTAATCCTCGAGTCCTTTTGAACCTCAAGGTACAATTCAACTATTCCAATATAGNCTTTTGAACCTCAAGGTACAATTCAACTATTCCAATATAGTTTAGATTAGGTGCTGAGCTATTTCTAGCCAACAACCTCTAAAGGGATTATGATAATGGTTTTTGGCTATTTTTAGCCCAACCCCACATAATACAATCCCAATCCACTATTAAATTCTCCCACATTACTTAATTCATCTTTTTCATGATAAAATCACGTAATAAAACTATAGCAATATTTGCAACTATGAGCAATCAACTATAATTTGAGGAGAATTCAATAGATTTACACTTATCAAGTAATAACAATAAAAATCTAGCAATACCTAATAAAATTAAACACCCACCATCACACATGTCATGCCCCGAGTCTACACCCTGGGCGGAACACGGTGCTTGGAGTTAAGGTTATCCCAAATCAATCACTGGTCTATCATACACTGGCATTCTGATTAAAAATATCAATATAGAGGAAGCTTTTATATAAACTATAAAACATTTATGAGAACGAAGATGACTCATAATGTTTGAAAACATCTAAACAAAACTACAAGTCTGAATAACCAAGTTTGAGTTTGAAAACCACTACAATTGATGAGTTGCTAGGACAAGACCCCCTCTAACTTTAAGTCTAAGTAGAATAAAATAGAACTGAAATAAATGATCTTCATCCTCGAAAGATGAGGACTCACCAATAGAGCAACTGGAGTCATCTAAGAGCAATCGGCTAGCGAGGCTGAGACTGAGATCCTGCAAATGTATCATAAAACGATACATCCTAAAAGGTATGCATAAGTACTTTGAATGTATTGAGTAAGTGAGAGAAACCATATACAATAAATAGAATAAATGAACTGAAAAGACATGTAATGACCGACTGAACAACTGAAACTGGATAACTGTACTAAGCTGAGATGGTCTAAAAGACCCTGTCTAATGGTCAAGGACATACCCTAAATCTGAGATAGTAAACTAAATTGAGATGACTAATCTTACACTAAACTGAGCTTACTAGTGGGAGAGTCTATAACCGAAATATAACCATGTGAGCTAGATGTGGAGTCCGATGTATACACCCCATCGGTAGGACCTAATATACCTTGCCATGGTATAAAGGCATGAACTGGGTGATCACCAGTCTAGGGCCATAAGACCAATAAACTGTAACTTATGGTGGTAATGTAGTTTTGGGGACCTGGGTTTGCTGGAACCCCAATCCGCTCGGTGCAAAGTCCTTCTCCTACTAGATAGCCCTAGACTAACTGCTAAGCTGATGGTTCAAAACTAGAGCACAAGACTAGTAAGGAATACCTATCTAAAAGCAACGTGAGAGTCTTATCAGACCGAATTATGTAATTGGGTTCTAAGACTAGTCAGAGCTGCTTATCTGGAAGCGTTGTAATCTTCTAAAGAACAATCTTTAATCTGAAGCTGGGGTCCTAAGGCTGGTCAAAGCTTCTTATCTGAAAGTGTCATGATCGCCTAAAGAACCACTAAAAACTGATACTGAGTCTAACTATGATACTGAGAAGCACTACTGACACCTAGAGAATTTTTGTAGTCGAACTGATCAGCTGGTATTTCTATCTAACACTGCATATTCTAACATTTTGACTGAATCTGAACTAACAATAGTCTGACAGATTTTCAATACAGTTAAGAACATGGGAGTCCCATACGCTGATAGAATCAAGTAAAATTTTTATATTTAAACACTATTGCAAGATTATAGTTTTTCTATATTTAAGACTAGGGCTAGATTTCACGTTACAGGAACAAGCAACAACATAGTCACAAACTGGTGGGTAAACATCAACATTTAACATAAATGATATTCCAAATGATTTAAATGTGGTCTAACAGATAATTTCATCACATTCGAAAGTCTCAAGGCTAGAACTGATAGAGAAAATAAAGAAGGATTTTGGGGATACAATAGAAGAACTATTTCCTTGTTGAATTCCCACATATCTGGCAAAGAATTTCTGGAGAAAGTCCCTAAGAATGTTTGGAGAAGAAAATATCTGCCATAGCTTCTGCTCTGAACTTCTTGTTTGTTTGACGCTTGGGCTTGAGGGAAAGAGAGTAAAATGAAAGGGAAAAGGTCGTTCTACCCCTTTAACTCCCTCCTAAATGAGCCCTAAATGACAGGGTTTCAGTATTAAAAAGGTGGGAAATTACCAACATACCCCTGGAAGAAAGAACTGAAAACTGGCTAACACTGAAGGACGGACCTCAGAATGAATCATTAGTCGGACCCACGTCCCGTTGGAACCAACTGTTGGTTCTGGGTCCAGAAATCATGCCCATGGGAACTGAACCACGGGAGGGTACCACGATCCATTTGAACAACGGACGGGTCATTGGTACATCTCGTTAGTACAGGTAGGATAACTAGGCCTTGAGGCAATGATCAAAAAAATGAATCATTGGTAGGACCAACGTGTCATTGCATCGATTCGTGGTCCACACTACTAGGACATAGGACTGGGAGATGGGTGGTAGCAACGGCTTATTGGTAGGAATCACGTGTCGTTGGTTCCTCTCGTTTCCTCAGGGAAGGGTCTGCTAGGATTCTGAACTTGTGATCCAATAGACGACAGGATGGCTCATTGGTTCAATCAATGAGTTGTCCTATGCCTTGTTGTTTCTCTCGAAGGAAAACTCCTATGCTAACAATGAATCAGACTACGACCCGTTTGAGCTTCCCATGACTTGTGGTCTTGGTCGTTCTGCAATAAAATTTTTGGTTTTTCTTATGCACTTTCTTGAAATTCCTGAGTCTGGTCTAGGAAAGTTTTGGGGTGTTACAATATCTCCCTCTTGGGATCATTCTTCCATGAATAAAGATTAAAACTATAGTAAAACTAGGGAAAGAGCTAAGATTGCTAGACTGAGGCTATGAGCTGATTTCTAAAGGAGTAATTGACTCCGAACTGACTTAACCGTACTAACGGAGATGATGCAACTAGAATGCACATAGAAAGTCTAAATAAAGCTGATGAGTATGGAGCTGAATAGAGTACTGGGGAGGAATTTAGTACCTGATGCAAGAACTGAACTAGAAGGGAACAAGTGTGGGTATCTAGCCATCATATCTGGTTCGGCTTCCCATGTAGCTCCTTCTACATGCTAATTTCTCCACAAGACTTTGACTGAAGTTACCTCCCTATTCCTCAACTTACGAACAGGATAATCAAAGATCTGAACTGGGACCTCTTCATATGAGAGATTGTCTTTCACTCCCACAGTCTCCAATGGCAAAACTAAAGTTGGATCACCGATGCACTTCTACAAGAGTGACAGATGGAATAATGGGTGCATAGATGGCAACTCTATAGGTAATTCCATCTAGTAAGCTACCTTTCCAATTCCTTTCAGAATTCTGTAGGGTCCCACATATCTCGGACTGAGCTTTCCCTTTTTCCCAAATCTCATTACCCCTTTTATGGGTGAAATTTTCAGATAAACCCAGTCATCCACTGCGAACTCTAATTCCCTTCTCCTCACATCAGCATAAGATTTCTGACGGCTCTGAGCTATTTTTAATCTTTCTCAGATGAGCTGTAATTTATGCATAGCTTCATGAATTGAGTCTGGCCCGATTAGAGTAGGTTCACCAACCTCGAACCACCCGATAGGAGATCTGCATCTTCTACCATACAATGCCTCAGATGGGGCCATCTGAATACTGGAGTGGTAGATCTTGTTGTATGCAAACTCGATGAGAGGCAAGTGATCATCCCAAGTTCCCTTAAAATAGATCACGCCCGCTCTCAACATATTTCTAGGTTTTGAATAGTCTGCTCATCTTGTCCAACTATTTGCGGGTGAAAAGCTGTGCTGAGCTTGACCTGGGTACCAAGTCCCTTCTAAAAGGACTTCCAGAAGTGAGAGGTTAATTGGGTTCCTCTATCTGAGATAATGGATAAGGGCACCCCATGAAGTCTGACCAACTCCTAGATATAAAGCCTAGCAAAGTACTCAGCTGAATCTGTAGTTTTTACTAGGAGGAAGTCTGCTAACTTAGTCATTCGGTCTGCTATCACCCAGATTGAATCATGCCGCCGACGAGTCTGAGGTAGACCCGTAATAAAGTCCATATTTACTTCTTCTCACTTCCATATAGGTATTCTAATATCTTGGTTCATACCTCCCAGTCTCTGATGTTCTACTTTTACTTGCTGGCAGTTCGGCTACTTAGCTACAAATTCAGCGATGTCTCTCTTCATACCATTCCACTAGTAAATATCCCGTAAATTGCGGTACATTTTAGTAGCACCATGATTGATGGAGTATCTCGAGCTATGTGTTTCATCTAGTATTTGTTGTCTCAAATCACCGACGTCCAATACACACAATCGGCCCTGGTAATAGAGCACACCATCTCTCGATTTGGAGAAAGCCTCAATTTCTTTTATGAGAACCTCTTCCTTAAGCTTAAGTAAGATGGGATATTTATCCTGTTTGGACATAACTTCAACAACCAAAGAGGAATCTGACCTACTTTGCATTACCACTCTACCCTCAACTGAGTCAACCAACTACACCCTAACCGAGCTAGTAGGTGAATATTCTTTGCTAGTTCCTTTCGGCCCTCTTAGACATGATCCCCATAGATACTTTGCTCAGTGCATCCTCCACCACATCGGCTTTGCTCGAGTGATACTGCACGCTCATGTCATAGTCATTCAGGAGCTCTAACCACCTTCTTTGATGAAGATTTAGATATTTCTTACTGAATACATACTGAAGCTCTTGTGATTAGTGAAAACATCCATGTGAGCCCCGTACAGATAGAGTCTCCATATTTTCAATGCAAACACCACCGCTGCCAACTCCAAGTCATGAGTCGGATAATTATTTTCATGAACCTTGAGCTGTCTGGATGAGTAGGCTATCACCTTGCCCCGCTGCGTCAAAAAGAAAGGGACTCTAACTCTGGAAGCATCGTGATATACTACCAACCCATCTGATCCTTCGGGTAGGGTCAATACTAGAGCGGTATTCAGTCGAGTTTGTAACTCATGGAAACTCTTCTCACTCGCATCTGACAATTGAATTTCACCTTCTTCTGAGTCAGCCTAGTCAGAAAGGATGGTATAGAAAAAAATCCTTCCACAAAGTGTCGGTAATACCAAGCTAGACCCAAGAAACTTCTTATTTTGGGTTGGGGAGGTAGGTTTGGGCCAGTCTTTCACCTCTGCTATCTTTCGAGGATCGACCTGAACACATTCACCTGAGACCACATGACCTAGGAAAGTCATAGACTTAAACTAGAATTTGCATTTGCTGAACATGCAGAACAACTAGCGGTCTCTGAGTGTCTGAAACACTATCCTTAGGTGATTAGCATTCTCTTCCTAATTTCTGGAATATACCAGAATGTCGTCGCTAAATACAATGAAAAACATATCGAGATACTGCTTTAATACTTTGTCCATTAGGTCCATAAAGGCTGCAGGGGCATTTGTTAGTCTGAATGACATAACCATAAACTCATAGTGACCATACTGAGTCTTGAAAGCTGTTTTATGTATGTCACACTCTCTTAATCTTAGCTGATGATACCCCGACCATAGATCTATTTTGGAGAAACAGTTGGCTCCCTAAAGTTGGTCAGACAAGTCGTCAATCCTAGGTAGGGGATACCTGTTCTTGATTGTGACTTTGTTCAACTAAGGGTAATCAATGCACATTCTGAGGGTACCATCTTTCTTCCGCACGAATAGTACTGGAGCACCCCAGGGAGAGATGATAAGTCTAATAAAACCCTTATCAAGAAGGTCTTTTAGCTGCTCCTTCAACTCCTTAAGCTCAGCTGGAGCCATTCTATTAGGAGGGATGGAGATGGGATAAGTATCTTGGAGAAGGTCTATATCGAAGTCTATTTCCCGCTCAGGAGGAACTCTAGGATGATCTTCGGGAAACACATAAGGGAACTTGTTGATGAATGCACTGACTAGATAGTTGGGATCTCAAAGACTGAATCTTTCACCCGAACTAGAGGGTAAATGCACCCTTTGGAAATAAGATTTCTAGCCTTAAGGTAGGAAATAAACTAACCCTTAGGTGCTGAACTACTACCCGTCCATTCTAGAGCTGGCTCATTAGGGAATTGAAACCTGATGACCCCAGTTTTGCAGTCAACTGAGGCATAACAAGAGTGCAGCCAATCCATGACAAGAATGAGGTCGAAATCAACCATGTCTAACTCTACAAGGTCAGCTGGAATGACTTTGTTGAGGATTGCGACTGGGCAGTTTCTATACACTC
Source organism: Datura stramonium (assembly GCA_018107945.1). Taxonomy (NCBI): domain Eukaryota; kingdom Viridiplantae; phylum Streptophyta; class Magnoliopsida; order Solanales; family Solanaceae; genus Datura; species Datura stramonium. The sequence goes on along the minus strand of JACEIK010000004.1, from coordinate 879,512 downwards.
AGCTGGCTCTAACTGACTCTCCAACTAGGGTGGAGACTGAGAATGGTTTTGAGAGGACCTCTATACTGACATAGAATTTGACTGCTATATAGGGAGTCATGAATGATAGTATGGCTCCTGGAGCTAGTAGGGAAAATATATCTAGATGAAAAAGGTGTAACATACCCATGAACACATCAATTGAGATCTCCTGATCTTAACGAGAAGAAAATGCATAAAAATGATTTTGGCGCTGGACGCCATACGTACCTGAAGTGTTGGCCTGTTGAGATGGTCGGCCCACTAGATCTACTGAAGTAGTGGATTGTGACCTTCCCCGTCCTGCTGACGGGCATTCCTTAAGTCGATAAACAAGTTGTCCAGAGCCAAAACAGCCCTCTCGACCCTGAAAATACTTTCCTGGATGGTTCTTGCCACTCTTAGGGCAAACTGGATAGCGATTGCTAGCATTGAAGCTTTGGGAATGAGGACCATATGCTCCACCTCTCCGATCCTTGTGGGACCAGAAAGTTGGGGCGCTGGCTGAACTTGGTGCTGGAGCCCTCTATTGCTATTGTTGCTACTATTGTTGGTGGCTTTTACCACCAGATCTATTGTGGCCATATTCTGATTGGCCAGTCCTTGCCCACTTGTTCTTCTGCTCCATGTACTTAATCTTTTCTATATTAATATACTAGGCATGAACAACAAGGCTGGAGAGGTCAATATCCTCAATCAGTATCGCTGTCTTGCACTCTTTGAGGACCAAAAAAGTTCGTGAATACCATCAATGTCTACTGGAGGAGCAGCAATGAAGGACATAATAAATACAGAAGTCGCCGTCAATAAGGTAGGGATCATCAAAACACCAAACAATCCAATGTAAAGACGGTTTTCAGTGGTTCGACACCCCATTAACAAACTTCAGCATGCGAGCACTCGGCTCGGCCACCATCTCTAGAGCATATTTAGATAACCTGGCGAACTGTAGAGCATACTCCTCCACCGTTTGATTTTCTTGTCTCAAATTCATGAACTCCGCCACTTTACCCTCCTTGAGCTCCCGAGGGAAGAATCTATCTAGGAAGGATGTAGTGAACTCCTCCCATTCCACCGGTCCTACTCCCGCTGGCCTCCCATCCTTCCACTATTCGTACCAGACTTGGGCTACCCCTTTTAGTTGGTAGGCCGCCAAGTCGGCACACTCCAAGGAACTAACACCCATGATCCGTGTGATCTCTCTAATCTCTTCAACAAACTCCTATGGGTCCTCTCCCACCTTAGATCCGTGAAAAGCTGGAGGATTCATTCAAGTGAAATCCCGCACTCGAGCAACTGTTGTAGACCTATTGTTGTTGATCGGAACCACTTGTTGGTTCACCTAGTTGGTAACTATCTGAGCGAGCAGCTGAATAGCCGCCTTGAACTCTGCGGTGGACACTTAGTCGTCTTGAGGGGCTGCTGGAGCTGGTGTGGCAGGTCGGTGAGTGTTACCATCCCTTCTTCTATTACCACATTGCGGAGGCATAATTCACTGAAATGAAAGAGAACACGAATTAGGAAAATGATTCTGTAATTGAATTTCAACACACGATAAAGAGTATGAATAAAATGGAATTTTCATTACATGTCGTAGCCTCCTCGTCATAAGTGTGGGGCGTTTCACACCCATGAAAGAGACTCTACTCGATATGGCTTTCAGACATCATAGGATACTCTAAACCTAGTGCTCTAATACCAAGTTTGTCACGCCCCTAGTTTGCACCCTGTGGGAACACAGTACTTGGAGTTACAGGTAACCCCATGTCAACCCCTGGTCTATCATACACTAGAATTCTAAGTCAACTTATAAATATATCAGAAGCTTTTAAGTAAAATATAAAACATTTATGAGAGTGAAGTTGATTCATAATGTTTGAAAACATATTAACAAAACCACAAGTCTGAATAACCAAGTCTGAGTTTGAAAGCCACTACAACTGATGTGTTGTTGGACAAGCCCCCAGCTAACTCCAAGTCTAAATAGAAGAAAATAGAACTGAAATAAATTATCTTCATCCTTGAAAGAAGAGGATTGACCAATAGTGCAGCTGGAGTCTTCTAAGAGTGATCGGCTAGCGAGACTAAGACTGAGATCCTGCAGTTGTATCCTAAACGATACAACATAAAAGGTATGCGTCGGTACTTTGAATTTACTGAGTAAGTGAGAGAAACCATACACAAGAAATTAAATAAATGAACTGAAAAGTCATGCAATGACCATCTGAACTACTGAAACTGGATAACTGTAATAAGCTGAGATGGTCTGAAAGACCCTTCCTAATGGTCAAGGACATGCCTTAAATAGAGGATACTAAACTGAACTGAACTGACTAATCTAAGAAAGTTAGCTGACTATTGATAGAGTATATAATTGATATATAACCACATGAGCTAGACGTGGAGTCCGATGTATGCACCCAATCGGTAGGACCCAATATAGCTTGCCATGGTATAAAGGCATAAATTGGGTAATCACAAGTCTGGGGCCATGAGACCAATATACTGTAACCTATGGTGGCAATGTAGTTCTAGGGACCTGGGTGTGCTAGAACCCCTGTCCACTCGGTGCTAAGTTCTATTTCCACTAGATCGTCATAGACTGACTGCTAAGCTGATAGCTCGAAACAAGGGCCCAAGACTAGTCAGGAATACCTATTTGGAAGCATCCTGAGAGTCTTATCAGACTGGAGTCTATAACTGGGTTCTAAGACTTATCAGAGCTGTTTATCTGGAAGCGTCGTAATCATCTAAAGAACAAACTGTAATCTGAAGCTGGGGTTCTAAAGCTAGTCAGGGCTTCCTATCTAAATGTTCCATGACCTTCTAAAGAACCACTAAAAACTAATATTGAGTCTAATTGTAATACTGAGAGGCACTACTGACACCTCGAAAATTTCTGTTGTCAAACTGATCAGCTGATATTTCTAACTAACACTTGATATTCTAACATTTTGACTGAAACTGAACAGAAAATAGTTTGACTAATTTTCAATACAATTAATAACATGGGAGTCCCCAACACTGATAGAATCATGAAAAATTTTGATATGTAAACACTATTGTAAAATTCTAGTTTTTCTATATTTAAGACTAGGGCTAGATTTCACGTTTCAAGAACAAAGCAACAACATAGTCACAAACCGGAGGATAAACATAAACATTTAACACAAATGATGTTCAAAATTATTTAAATGAGGTCTGACAGATAATTTAATCACATTCGAAAGTCTCACGACTAGAACTGATAGAGAAAATAAAGATATATTTTAGGGACACAAGGAAAGAACTATTCCCTTGTTGAATTCCCAAATATCTAGCTAAGAATTTTTGGAGAATGCCAACTGGATATGAACCACGAGAGGGTACCACGATCCATATGAAGAATGGATGGGTCGTTGGTGCATCTCGTTAATACTGGAAGTAAATCTGGGATTTGAGGCAACAATCAACACAACGACTCATTGGTAGGACCAACGGGTCATTGCATCGACTCATGGTCCACACTGCTAGGGCCTGGGACTGGGTGACGGGTTGTAGCAGAGACTCGTTGGTAGGAACCATGAACCATTGGCCTCTTATTTCTTTAGGGAAGGGTCCGCTAGGATTCTGAACATGGGATCGAATGGATGACAAGATGGCTAGTTGGTTCAACCAATGAGTCATCCTATGCCTTGTTGTTTCCCCAGAAGGAAAACTACTGCGCTAAAAATAACTCAGACTACGATCCGTTGGATATTCCCTTGGCCCGTAATCCGGGTCGCTCTGCAATAAAATTTTTGGTTTTTCTTTTGGACTTTCTTGAAATGCCTAAGTCTGGTGTAGGAAAATTTTTGGGTGTTACAACATACCTCTAGTTATAGAGCTACTGATAATTGAGAAATACAAGGGAATATTGATTAATAAACTATATAATTTCCTCATTAGGAGTAAGCACAATCCAGCTCACAATATTTCTACAATGGTAGTTATACCTTGCTAAAGAAGAAGATGAAAATTGAAAAATGCAATATTCAAATAATTTTCAATATTCAAATAATTTTCTCTTCTCCAATGAAGTAATTTTTTCTCTTAAAAAGTAAAAGGAATATTCAATTCTCTATCCAAAGTACTATTTTCTATAATATATAAACAAATAGGGCAAACATTCTCCTCTTTTTCAGGGCTAGACATTTTTTACCTTTTCAGGGGTCTCTAACTTGCGATGGAACTGGTAGTTTCTGCGAGCTGCCAGTTGGTTTCTTCTGTGGTCCAGTGAAGTTCCAGGGCCTTCCGGCGATGCCTTCGGTGGTTCACCAGTTTCCATCCGCCAACTGCCGGTTCATTTCATCATTCGTCCAACAAACTGCAGCACTTGTTAGCAATGGAACCGAAGGATCTCCAATTGTTGTCCGCGAGCCACCGATTAAAATTACTCATTAAGATAGTGGTTGCCTGCGGTTAACCGGCGTTTTGCGGGTTTCCTCTAGTGGTGCGTCAATTTTCATCTAAATATCATTTTTTACTCAAGTTCATGCTCCTTTTCAAATCAGATAACTGCACATCCAAATGAAAAAAAGGCATAAAATCCAACTAAAAGACTTGAAAACTAAGCTAAAGTTTATGTTGAAGAGACTAATGAGTTGGTAATTACCAACGCACCAAACCCCAAAATTTGAACCATTACTTGTTCTCAAGTAATGCAATTCATATCATTGAGAAAAAAGAATGACATGTCACTGCCCAAGAGTCAATGCATCAAAGAAGCTTAATCTAGAAAACCCAAAACTGCTCACCAACTCACACAAAAAGAGAAGTAATCACCCCCCTAAAAATGTTGAAAGGTTTCAAGAGGCAACCACAATTCATAGGCATGATTCAAAATTGCTTTTATTTTGGAAAACAAGGGCATAATTTTTCCAATCATATACACATAGCATCTCAAGTTATAATCACTACACATTCAAAGTTAGCCTTAGAGCTCACATTGCTCATGCCTCAATCACACCTTTACTTTAATGCAAGTATTCCCCCCAAAAGGAGTGATTCCACTCACTAAAAGAGAGAATCCCTTTTCTCTATTATAAATTGATAAACATATACGAGATTATAGAAAAAGATGATCACACTTACTCTCTCCATGCACACAACTTGACCCATAGGCTTGCCCTTTATGTAATTCACCACTAATGTAGGAAAATTACACTCAAAATAAATTAGGACTTACGGGTCATGATTAATTCTAGGGGTAATGGTAGGATAAATATTTATCTCTAGTGAAAAGAACATCCCTAATGCCTTTATGTGAATAATTTTATCTTCCCTTTCCAACATTTTAGATCACTCTGCTTGTTCCTCCTTTTGCAACTAGTCTCGTCTTCTATTTCTCAAAGACACACCTTGTAGCCCATTTGTGTAACACCCTAAAACTTTTATACACTAAACTCAGACCTTGCATGATAAACCAGGGGAAACCAGAAAATTTTATAACAGATTGACCCAGACAATGGATTCTTGTCACCTCTAATGGGCCATTGTTTGAGCCGTTGTCAGCTCTGGAGAATTTCCCTACGGAAACCAATGATGCGTAGGACAACTCGTTAGAAGGATTAGCGAGTCGTACCATCGTCCATTGCATCCCATGTTTAGAAATCAAACAGGCATCTCCCAGAAGCAACGAGTGGGACCAATGACTCATTATCACCTCTAGCGAGTCGTCATCACCACCCTTCGCCAGATTTCAAGACCATCCATTGTTGACCACAAGCATACATGATGGCCTGGTGGTTCTACAAATAAGTCATTGTGTCATCCGTTAGTGGGGTTCGCAAGTTTTTGTTAAAAATCCTACCAGTGACAATGAGAGGTGCCAACAACCCGTTGGTTCGTCCTACGAGTCGTGGTCCCTACCCATTTCCAAATTCCAGTGAGCCCTAATTGTAGGCCTAGGACCAATGATTTGTCCTAATGATTCATGGTATCAACCAATGACTCATTGTGTGACCCTTTGGTCCCTGTCGGGAAGTCTTAAAATTTCTCTTCACGGGTTATTTTTGTAACTTCCCACCTTTTTAATCCCTACCGTACATTGTTTGGGTTATATTCAAGGGTTTTAGTGGGAAAATCGATGTTCACTCTTCATTCCTCTCATCCCCTCAAAGGTCAGAATGTAGAACTTAGTTAGAAAGCACAAAGAAGAAGCAAGGGTTTGACTTTCTTCTCAGATCTTCTCAAGGGTATTCTCTAGGGTTTTCATCACCAGGTATGTGAGAATTTACCAAGGGAATTGTCCTTCCATTGTGCCCCAAAACCTATTTAAAGTTTCTTATCAGTTTTAGCCTTAAGACTTTTAAAATTTAAAAAAATTTCAGCCAGAATCCGATCCAATTCATGTGAAATATTTTTCATATTGATAGTTGTTATATTTCCTTTACTTAGAGATCATGTTGATACCTATTTCCTTTAAATGGATTTTAGCCCTAGTTCTTGAATACAAAAACTAGTGTCTTGCCTATCTGTATAGACATAATGTTGCTTGACTCTATCAGTGTTGGAAATTCCATGCTATTATTATCAGTTAATTGCTTAGTCAATTGCATGATAGATTAGTTTTACTCATGATGTTAATATCTTTAATATATTTCAGTAATGTCAGCTGATCAGTTTGACTATATTCTTTTCTTGAGGTGTTAGTATTGCCTCCCAGATATCAGTTATCAGTTATTAGTTTGTTCATTAGACGGTTATGACGTTTTCAGATAAGCAGCTCTGACAAGTCTTAGAACACATGTTACAGTATTCGGTCCGATAAGACTCGCAGGGTACATCCGATAACTGTCCCTGACTTAGTCATGGACCCCAGCTTCAAGCTACTACTTAGTAGGCAATTAGGCTTATCCAGTGGGAGTACTACTTAGCATTGAGAAGGTCGGGGTTCCAACGCACCCTAGTTCCCAAAACTACGTTGCCACAGTAGGTTATTTTTGTCCTAATGGGCCCAAATCTGTGATCACCCAGTTCATACCTTTATACAATGTCAAGGTATATTGGGTCCTATCGATGGGGAATATACATCACATTACACATTTAGCGTACATGGTTATATGTCGGCTATAGACTCTCCCACTAGTAAGTACAGTCTAAGTTCAGTTCATTTTAGCTAATCTTAGTATCTCAGGTCCAAGACATCTCTATGAACATCAGTCAGGGTTGTTATTGACCATACTAGTTATATTTCAGTTGTATCAGTTTTTAGTATTTTAGTTGGTCATTTCATGTCATGTCAGTTTGGTTTCTTGTTCTTTCATGCTTATTATATCTCTCACTTAATCAGTACATTCAAATTACTGATGCATACCATCTATACTGTATCGTATCATGATACAGGCGCAAGTTCTCAGTCCTAGCATCGTCAGTAGTTCCCTCAGACAATATCAGTAACAGCATTTGGTGACTCCTTATTTTTCGAGGATGATATTTATTTTAAGTTAGTTCCTTACAGTCAGATTACTGAGTTAGTTGGGGCTTGTCCTAGCAACTCATCATTTAATAGATGGCTTTCAGACGTAGATAGAGTTATTTAGTATGATTTTTCAGATGTATTGACTTTGCCCATAACACTAGTTTTTTTAATGATTTTGCTTATTTAAAGCTTTCACTTATATTTACTTAGTTTACCAGTTTAATGATAGACCATGGGTTGGCTAGGGGTCACTTGTGGCTCCAAGTACCGTATAACGTTCAGGGTATAGACTTGGTTCGCGACAAACTTGGTATCAGAGCACTAGGTTTAGAGTATCCTAGGATGTCTTAAAGCCTTGTAAAGTAGAGTACTTTTCATGGGTCTGAAGTGCGCCACACTTATGAAGGGTAGGCTACTACACGTTATTGGAAAACCTCCTTTTTGTTCATACTCCTGATCGGGCGATGAAGTTCAAGAGAAGCCCCTCAGGACGACCAAGTGTCAGCAAAATTTAAAGCAGCTATCCAGCTACTAGCTCAGACAATGACAAACCAAATGAACAAACAAGTTGTTCCAGTGAATATAAATGGGTCCAAAACAACTGCTAGGGTTCGGGAATTCACAAGAATGAACCCTTCAGCTTTTCAAGGATCTAGGATGGGAGAAGACCCATAGGAGTTTGTAGATAAGGTGCGGATGATCACCCGGATTATGGGTGTAGATATGGAGCGAGAGAACAAGTGGGATAAAATAGGGCAATGAGATTATGGCGACCAGAGGTCCGACGGTAGTAGCCGGCTACAACAACAGTAGCAGAGGACTCCAGCACCCACATCAGCTAGTGTCCCTTCTTTCCGATCCTGTAAGGATCAAAAGGGTAGAGCATATAGCATTCCCAAAGTTACAGTGCGAGCAACTGTTATCCAACTTATTCTAGGTGTGGCAAGAACCATCCAGGTGTTCCTCTAGGGCAAAGACGGTTGCTTTGGTTGTGGGAAGCTAGGTCATAGACTAAGGGGGTGTCTCTCTGCAGGATGGGGGAGATCACAGTCTACCACTTCAGTAGCCCCAGCAGGCCGTCCATCTTAGTAGGGTAACATTTCAAGTAGAGATAGCGGTCAGCGCCAAAATCGATTTTATTCTTTGTCCTCTCATCAGGATTAGGAGAGCTCCCCTGACGTAGTCATGAGTATGTTATGTTTCTTCCACCTAGATGAGTATGCCCTACTATATCCAAGAGCCACACTATCATTCCTGACTCCCTATATAGCTATTTAGTTTGAAATTAGTCCAGAAGTCCTCTTAGAACTATTCTCAGTCTCTACCCTAGTTGGCAAGTCAGCTAGAGCCAGTAGAGTTTATAGAAACTGCCCAGTCTTAGTATTGAGTAAAGTTATTCCAGCTTATCTAGTATAGTTAACATGGTCGATTTTGACCTAATTCTTGGCATGGATTTTCTACACTCCAGTTATGCCTCAGTCGACTACAGAAGTAGAGTCATCATATTTAAGATTCTAAATGAGCCAGTTTTAGAATGGAGGGGCACTAGTTCAGCACCTAAGGGCCGGTTCATTTCCTACCTTAAGGAAACAGAGCTTATTCTAAAATGGTGCATCTATCACCTAGTTCGGGTCAAAGATTCCAGATCTGAAACCCCAACTATTCAGTCAGTTCCAGTTTTCAATGAGTTCCCTAATATGTTTCTTGAAGATCTTCTCGGAGTCTCTCCCGAGCGGGAAATATACTTTGGCATAGACCTTCTTCCTAACACAGCCCATCTCCATCCCTCCATACAAAATGGCTCCAACTGAGCTTATGGAATTGAAGGAGCAGCTAAAAAACCTACTTGATAAGGGTTTCATCAGGCCCAACATCTCTCCATGGGGTGCTCCAGTGTTGTTCATGCGAAAGAAAGATAGTACTATCAGAATGTGTATCGACTACCGTCAACTGAACAATGTTACAGTGAAGAACAGGTATCCCCTACCTAGGATTGATGACTTGTTCGATCAGATTCAAGGAGCCAGTTGTTTTTCCACGTAGATCTCAGGTCAGGGTATCATCAGCTTAGAGTCATATAATGTGAAATACCGAAAACATCCTTCAGAATTGGTATGGTCACTATGAATTTGTGCTTATGTCCTTTGGACTAACTAATGCCCCTGTAGCTTTTGTGGACTTGATGAATAGGGTTTTCAAGTAGTATCTACACATGTTCGTCATTGTATTCATTAATGAAATCCTGGTATACTCCAAAAACAAGGAAGAACATGTTAACCATCCGAGGATAGTGTTACCAACACTCATAGACCGTCAGTTGTCCGCTAAATTCAGCAAATATGAATTTTGGTTGAAGTATGTGACTATCCTTGATCACGTGGTCTCAGGTGATGGTGTTTAG
>JACEIK010000004.1:850658-863925 GCA_018107945.1 Datura stramonium | reverse complement strand
TTAGTGAGGCTTTCAATTATGGTATTAATTCACAAAATGAATGAATTAACCTACCATAATAAATTATAGATTATTCCACTAAAAATCTGTAATTGCACTCCTCGGTATAATTTTAAAACCGTTCATTAAATTTTATTTAACTCCTCATGTTAAGATTACAAATACCAACCAATCGAATTAAACTTTTGATTATTTAATTCACTGATTAATTTAATTCTTTATTCAAACAACTAACTTATTTCATGTGAAAGGTACAAAATTCACCTACAGGGTTTTCACATGAAAACTTATAAGCAATCATAAGGGGTATCATCAATCTCAAGACCGAGACATGGATTCCATCAATTAACTAGTATTTCACAAATGCCATTTGTCATCATCCAACCTATCGAGACATTTTAACTCACGAAAAAGTTTCACCCTTTAATAGATCAAAAAAACAAGCAAATCACATTGACCATAATAATTATATCAAGATTAAGAGTATAAGTACATTCATGATCTAGAGAATTTATTTTATTAAGTCAGATAAAATACTTATTTCTACTTGGTCGGTTCAGTACATACAAAATATACTAGCACAAGATGTTGGAATGATACCATTCCCATAATTAAGATAAATTATATTTAATATTATGCTACAATCATACCAATGTATTAATTCAATTTTTATCTTAGATTGTGAACATATATAAACTTTATACTTATAATAACCAGTGATTTAATCTTCCGTGTATAAGCTAAACTTGATACAACAAATCATCTACTATATAAGTAAAGGACACACATGCAAAAGTGATCTATTTAAAATAAAACTTTATTAATCCAAATAAATAAAATAAAAGTCTAGCATAAAAATGGAACATAATACTATATTAAACCGCATGTTTAATAGTATATCATAACACCAACTAACACACTCAAGTGGGCAGGGCCATCCAAAACCTTGCCAGGGCTAAGAATGATAAACCATGATATCAATATCACGCTGAGCCCATTAGGGTGGGGGAAAACTCTCTTGAGAGGTACCAAATATGTATACATATACCTTCGTTGGTGCGTAGTTCTGAGACCGAGGATCCTCGAGACCCCAAGCCTACTCGGTGCTAGACATTACTCCCAAAAACATGCATAGTGCTCACATCGACTTTCAACGAAGCTGAAATCAAAATATCATACATATCTTGAATCTAAACATTGGGAGTCTTGACTCCATACATATCATAAGCCGCATTAGGAGTCTTTACTCTAAATCATATGATAAGCTTATCTTATTAGCCTTGGCTAAATCATAATAAATATACTTAACTTGCATTCGCTTGCCCCAAATCATAAAATCATGTATACTTGAAATATACTTTATAAATCATAATCATGGAATCATAAGTTGAGAGTTCATAAATATTCATGCATACTAGATATCTCATAATACTTGAAATCATGGATCATAAGCTTGACTTTTTATAAAACTTGCATAATAGGGAATAATTTCTAATAACATGAAATCATAAATTTATAATCAAATTGAGGATAAAATCTTTCCATTAGACTTAAAAATATACTTTAGAACATGAGGGGATTAGACCGATAAACATAACATAGGTAGTTTTATAGAATTGGGTTAAAACCTTAGGAATCAATACATTTGCTTAAGAACTCGAATTCATGAATTTGGTAAGAATCTTGGGGCATGATGGTGGAAGAAATCCCCTATTCATAGCCCTACATACCTAGGCAAACTAATTTCCAAACTAGCCTTTAAATCCCAAGAGAATTAGGGAAGAAATTGGGGAGAATTCTAGCTTGATCTTGGAAAGGAATCTCAATAGAATGGCATGGGAGCCTAATGATTTAGGATAGGATAAACCCTCTTAAACACTCCTTTGAGGGCTTAAAATTGCGTTATTAAGAAGTTATGAGCTTAGGAATTGTGAAAATTTTCTTAATGATTCGTCTAGGGAAAAGGTCACTGCCAGTCACCACGACTAATATCATGAGTCGTATCTCCAAACCACAAATCGTGGTGTCCTTCTGTTGCCAATCAATCCAAATTTCCAACTCTCTGATTCTAAACACGGACACCTTTCACGACTTGTTGTTTCCTACAACAAGCCATACCTTGACTGTGACATCACCTTTCCCTCGATAGGTTCAAACCATTACTACATTGCACGACTCGTTACAACCTCCTATTTATCCTACCATGAGCCATCGTCACTGGGCATGAACACTCTACTGTTAACCACGACTCCTAACCATGACTTATCACACCAACCAATGATTCGTACCTTGATTCGTTGGTCTAAGACCTAACAACCAGTATCTCATCATGACTCTACCTATGACCCATACCATGGTACAACGAACCATACCACGAGTCGTCCTGAAAGAAAAATCTGCTTATATTTCTAGGGCTCAATCATAGGGACTTTGGGGTGTTACAGGCATAATCTTCATAAGATTGAAATCAAGAATTAGTAACTAACTTGAGAGTCAAATCTTCCCTAATAGACAAAAATCATCAATTGAAACATGAGAGAATTGAACCCACAGAGATAGCATGGAAGATTGCATTGAATTGGGTTAAACCCTAAAATTTCACAATTTAGAACTTGAGAAGTAGAAACCATAAATTTGGACTTGAAAGGGCACGAGGATGGAAGATTTTCCCCCATTCATAATCCTACATACTTGTATTTACTGGAATTCTTGCTAGGGTTTGATACCCAAGAAATATTGAAGAGGATGAACATGGGGAACCCTTGCTTCACTTGAGAGTTTGATCTTCTAATGGGAGTGTTAGGAGTATAATGAGGACTTAAGATGAGTAAAACTGTCTAAAACCCTTCTTCTTATGCGCAAAATGACTTAGTTTAGAAGTTAGGGACTAGGAAATTATGAAAACACCCTTAATGATCTGACAGGAAAAATAACAGTGCCAGACCTAACGACCCTCCTAATGACTCGTTAGGGAACTCAACAAGTCGTTAGGTATGATCCGTTGCCACTGAAGATTTTCCAACTTTTTGATATTTTATTGACGCCTCCTCTTAACGATTTGTCTAGACACTTAACGGATCACTTCCCTACTCATTAAGACTCTCTGAATCTCAAGGTTTCACCCATGCCTCACACTAAATGAGTCACCTAACGACTCGTCAGGTGACATAATGACTCATCGCCTAACTCATCATGACTTCTATAAAACATCCTTTTCTCCAACTCTGCACCACTTAGCGGGTCACTCAACAACCCATCAAGTCACTTGATGAGTCACTGGATGACTAGTCCTGTCATTTGGTGAATTTTTTTTGTTTTCACTACTGCAGTCCTCGGGTCTACGCTTTTGGGGGTTACAGTTTGTCTTCTTTATGATTTTGCAAAGTTTAGATTCGATAATGAATCCTTTTCAAGAAGGGGATAATGATGCAATCCAAATGGTCCCATATTTGGATCATAGCTTTGGTGGATGGAGGAGCACAAGGTGGCCAGAAGTGGCTAGATTTGCAATTAGCCATTCATTGATTTCAATGAAAAGGAAGACCACCAAATAAGGTCCTTACTCATTAAGGGTATATTTGTAATAGTCTCCCCTTTCCTTTAATTAGTATAAATAGTTGTTAATTTAATATGAAAAGTAGATTTTGATGATATGATGCCTTTGAATATATAGTTAGTTTGAGTATAGAGAGCTTGTCTAAAGCTTTGAATTATTTTTGTGTATAAAAGAGGGTTGCAAGGGTAGATCATCTCCCTTGAGGTCTTTCTAAGAACTTGGTACTTATTGGATTGCGGATTTGAGGTCCTTGTTCCTTAACAAGAGTTGCTTGTCCTTCCAATTTTGTGTCTAATTAGCTATCTTTACCTTTTTTAATGATTCAATCCAAATGGTGCAATATTTGGATCATAGCTTTGGTGGATGAAGGAGCTCAAGATGACCAAGAGAATGAAGATGGTCAAGAGAATGAAGAAAGTGGTTAGATGTGTAATTGGCCATTATTTGATTTTAAGGAAAAGGAAGGCCAACCCAAATAAGTCTCTTGCTCATTAAGGGTATATTTGTAATAGTCTCTCCTTTCCTTTAGTTAGTATAAATATGTGTTCATTTAATTTGAAAAGGTAGATTATTATGATGAGACTTGATATGTTATTTTGAGTGTAGAGAGGGCTTGTCTAAAGCTTTGGATTATTTCTTGTGTAGAAAGAAGGGTCACAAGGGTAGATTTTCTGTCTTGAGGTATTTCTAAGAACTAGGTGCTTGTTGGATTGCGGATTTGAGGTCCTTGTGCCTTCATAAGAATTGCTTGTCCTTCTAATATTGTGTTTAGTTACCTATTCTTTACCCTTTTTTCTTGTATCATTCATAAGTCTTGGACTGACTATCCTTAGTTAGAGCTCAAGTTAATTGGATGAGGGTTTGTAGCCTCAAATTTTCATTATTATTCTTTTTTTCTAACTTCAACCTCTTTGGTCAAGCAAGTTGATGATACAGACACATTTCAATGTTCGCAATTGCTAAAACTAATTAAAATAAAGAGAATAATGATATACTCAATTTCACCATTCAAGAATCACTATTATGTTTGCCTATGTCTGTTAATCCATCATGGTTCCCACAACCCTAACTAAAGAATTTAGCCGCTCATATCTGAAGAAACAATAACAATATATATAAGAAGTCATGATGATCACTTACAATAAGATTCATATTTGACAAAACTTGAAAAGCAAAATAGAATCACAAGAACTTAATGTTTATCACAATAATGGTATGAAATAATGTGTTCCACATTTAAAATAATATGCTAACTATGAGCGAATCTGCCTGAATCAATAGTACAAAAGGTCTTGGGGGTATTTATAGTAGTAGAATAGGTCTGCATATCTCATGCTTTGAATGGAATTTGACTTTGCAAAAGCTGACTCGGGCAACAATGCCTGTGTGTCGTGAACCTCAGTGTGGTAACCTCCTTGTGCATCGTGTAGTTCCTAGTGGAGCCTACCCTACATGTTGTGGACCTCTGTGCAATGGAGGTGTTGCTCCATTCCAACCCCCATTTAGCCTTGACACTTGTTCCTTTCGAGGACCGGATCGTTAACACTTGCTTTTTATGGTCAAACAAGCCAAATATTAGCACTTTTTATTCTGAAAATATCTAATCATGTGTGTTAACTCTTTTTCACAAGTATCACATAAAATGTGGGCTATTACACATTATTTTTTCTCAAAATATAGCTAAGTATGGGTAAAATATGGTAATAAAGTGCGTAAATATGCCCAACATCAATGCCCCAGAAGAGAGATGTCTGCACCCTCTCACTCTTGTGATGGGTACAATTGCACTTTATGTGGTGGTCAAGGCAGACAATGGAGCGATTATCACAATTATTTTGCTTCTCTACCTTGTTTCTCTAACAAAATTGATAGTTGTGCTTTTGAGTTTGACAGGAATGATGACATGGCATGCGAAGGATAAAACACTGCATTTGAATGCATGAAAGTCATTTTCCAAATTTTTTTGGAGCGGAATTCTAACTTGGAGGAGGATATCGACTCCTCAATGTCCATGAAATTTTCTACTCCTCAATAATAAATAATCGAAGAAGAGATTTCAAGCTCAAAGTATGAGCCAAAATATCTTTATGACCACAATGAAAATTGTGGAATTGAAAAAGAGAAAAATTTTGAAGAAATCTCTAGTTCTAAATAAAAAAAGAAGCTGAGGGATATTGAAAAGGATAACGGGAAAGAGTGAACAATAGGGTCGAGTCTTGACTAACTGGTGGGAAAAAGTTCAACATGATGATGATGAAGTTATCCAAAACATGGATTTTTCCATGGGAGGACTTTTACAAACCTTACAAAATTCCCATCATGAAGCAAAACTTGACCAAGTGAAAATCATGAGCAACAATTGGCTGTTAAAGCAAGTTCAACAACTTGGAGTATATGGGAATCATCGTGAAAGCCTTTCATGACTGGCAACAGAATTCTTAAAAATGCATATTGAGAAAAGTCAAGAAATGGAGCTAATTGAAATTCCTATTAAAAAATTGGAGGCCAAATTAAAAGATGCTATGATTTGACATGCAATGCTCAACATCAACTGGTCATGGAGAGTAACTTTGAGTTGGCTCCCAATGAAGAAGAGGTCAAGATGGACTTTGAAGAACTAAGGGCAATGTGCCAACCAACCAACCCAGCAATAATGCAATATGCCGAAATTGAAAAAATGACACTATCGTTGCAAAGAAAAGTCCATCAAATCATTTTTGAGGGCTATAGTCCATTTGAGAGTGAGGATGTCAAGAAGGAAGCGTCCTTAAAAATGGAGCAACTTAGACCGCTTTCCAATCATTTTTCAACATTGCACTTCGTTGATGATATGGAAATTTAAGAAACCGAGTCTATGGAGGATTTTGGAGAGGAAGATCAAAGTGACTTCATTTTAAAGTTTGTCATGTCAATAAGGCAAAATCATGTCCCTTGTTTAAGGGTCAAGAAGTGCAAGATGCAATATCCATTACTTGGTGCCTTTATTTTTACGCCACTACCCTTCGAGCGGAGTAGAAAATTGGAAAAGAAATTAGGGTTACAACTCATAAGTTCAACGTGGAAAGAAAAGTGACAAGATTGATGACGTCGTGCCATAACGTTAAATCAAGCGTTGTTTGAGAGGCAACCCAAAATAAATTATGTTTTATTTTTGTTTTTGTTTTTGCTCAGTGGATATAATATCTTTGTTCAAATGCACAGGAAAGACATCACAGGTACAAAGTTGGTCTTGAGCCATAAAACTGCAAGTGAGCAGTGCAGGGCAAGCTCCGCATGGAGCTGCACGAAGCGCACACCTAACTCAATATGGAGTTGCGCGATGCGATGGCCCTTCTACACATTCAGGTGCGTAACTCGGCGTGCTTACAACACACTTAGCTCTGTGATGCAAACATGATTTTCTGGGTAGAAGTTGTTCCACAGATGACAAGGAGTAGGACTAGGAAGTTCATTCTTTGATATAAGAAATTAAACAAAGATAACTAACTAGACACAATGTGATTGAAATTACCAATCCTTATGAAGGTACAAGGACCTCGAATTCACAAATCAAGAAGCACCTAGCTCTAGAAAGACCTTAAGGGAGATGACCTACTATTGCAACCCTTATCTCTACACAAGAACAACTCAAAGCTAGGTAATTCACTACACTGAAAATATTCTTTAGTTCAACATCATGAAAATCTCCTACTTAAGTCAAACAAACAACTATTGATACTAAGTCAAGAAAAAGAAAAGGCTATTCAAACACGCGCTTAATTAATAAGGGCCTTATTTGGATGGTCTTCCTTTTCATTGAAACCAAGATTTGCCAAATTACAACTCTAGCCACCTTCTTCCTTCTTTTGTCCATCTTCTTCTTCCCAAGATATGATCCATATGTGGAATCCCTTGGAAGTCTCCCATATGCAATCAAGAACCTCTTTTTTTATGAAGAGGCCTTGTAGAACTTCGAGCTTCCTTTCTTGGATCCCTTTTTTGTGTATTGCATAATTCTTTCACCCTTTACTTGTACTTTACTGTATAAAGCACTAGGGACAGTGCTACGACTTAAGTGTGGGGTGGGGTAGTTAATTTCCATGTTTGTTAAAAGTGTTATAACTTAGTATGGTCCTTTTTTGTGATTTATTATATACTATGACTTGTGTTACTGTTGTATTAGTTTGAAATGTTTGGAATGTTTTTATTTGGATTTCTACAATTCTTATTTTCGGCTCTTTTCCGGTGGATGGTCCTTTAGAACTAACTAGTTTTTTTAAGGATTGAGTCAGTTAGTCATAGTCTTGACTTTCTCCAGTGATCGATGGATGATGAATTTACTAAGGGAAAATTAGTCATTGGTAGGAGAAAAAGAACTTGAAATCTTCCGAATTCTAGGTGCTTCACTCAGGAAAACATAAAGACTTCATAATAGTTCACTCAAGAAAGATGCATAAAAAGGTAGAGACACTTACGCTCATGGAATTAACACGTGTTTGAAAAATGGGCATAATAATGTGAGACATTCAACATGGATATATGTATTTATGTAATCTTGATTACCATTATTGCATCATTTGTGCCATGTGCGTCTGAGATTTTTTTGCATATATTCCATACTTGCATAATGATGTCTAGAACTTGCCCGGTATGTCTGCTAAGCGAAACGAAGATATGAATCTAGAAAGTGATATAAGCATTTTTTTGGTAGCTTATTTTTGTCCTACTTTTACCTGCTCTAATGTCATCGTCTTAGTTAGCCATTTTGAGCCTGAGCCTATTCTCTTGATAACCATATTAAAAACTAAATCCCTTTTGTTCTATTGAACTTTGTTTGATCCAAATGACTCCTAAGACACTTTAAATTGAAAAACATTGATAATGAAAGGAGCACAAGTGAAAAAAAGGGAAGACTAAAGTGTGGAAGTTGGAAGAAAAGGTAAAAGGTGAAAAATATGAGAACTAAGTAAGTGACATTAGCAGGGTAAGAAAAGAAAATTTTATTTTAAAAAAAATGAACGAAAATAATGGAAAGCAAAAGGAAAAAAAAGAGAAGAAAAAGTTAGCTTAAAAGTAAATATATCAAGAATTCCCTATTAGTCACCCAAGTTGCAAAAAAATTAATAAAGGGGAGGCATAAGAAGTAAATTACTAAATCAAGGATTGTGTTGAAATCAAAAAAAGTTGTGAAGTATTAAAGTGCTTAGGGTGGTTAGTCACTATTCTGGCCAAATAATCTCTACCAGTCCCATCGCCTACATTATAATTAGTTAAAGCCTTAATTGATTCTAGATTATATGCCTTATATTAGTGGAGCATTTATACTAAGGGCAAGCCTATGGTTCATTAATTTGCATGCATGTGAAGTTATTTGAGAGGGTAAGTGATATTTCTATAATTTTTTCTCCCGAATTAACTATGTGATGCATGCTGTGAGTGAATGGGCATCTCTCTAAATGGTGAGGGCACATAATGGTAAGATATTGGTGCACTTTTGATTGCTAGATTATACATGTGCATGTTGTCCCAACTCTACATTGTTGAGTTATTTATAAAGGCTAAGTGGTTTCGGCATATGACCTTTGAATGTGATGATTTTATATGCGTATTGAGTGGATTTTTGACATGTTCGTGAAGTAAATTTTGTTTTTGAATTTATAGTAGGAAGTAGTAGATTATTCGAGGAAGAACAATAGTTTAAGTGTGGGGTGGTGATGTTGGGCATAATTACAAACTTAATTACCATATTTTACCCATACTTAGCTATATTTTGAGAATAAATATTGTGTTATTGCCTTGGTTTGGTTTGATATTTGTGAAAAAGAGCTAACACACATGATTATATGTTTGTAGGTTGAAAAGTGAGAAGATTTGGATCATTTGACCATGAGAATCAAGTGTTGATGATCTGGGAGTAAAAAGGGACAAGTTTCGGAGCAAATAAAAGGTTGGCTTCATGGAGCCATGCCTAAGCAATGAGCTCTACTTCGCACCTATCACCAAACTTCAAGGGAGGACCACAATGCCTTAGCACCACAACCAAGCTCCGCGCCGCACAGCTAAAACTCCGCAAGAAGCCTCGCACCGTGGAGCAGTATTACCTCATTCAGGAGCAGATATCGCAGGGGAGGTCATCCGATGTAGCTTTTGCAAAGTCAAGTCCTAGTCAAAGAAGGAGAGAGGAAAACTAAGCCGACTATTATTAATACCTCTTTGGATGTTTCTATCATTGATTCACGCAGAAGGGATGCATAGTTAGAAGAGTATTAAAAGTTGGGGAGCATAATATTTCATATCATTGTTGAGAGAAAAAAATAAAGTTCTTGTGATTCTATTTATCTTTTCAAGACTTGTCAAACAATTTCATATATTCTAAGTAATCATTATGACTTCTTATATACATAGATCTTGTTATTGTTTCAACAAGTATGAGTAGCTAAACTAATTAGCTAGGGTTGTGGAAATCATGATGGATTAATGTAAGTAGGTAAAATCAAATAGTGATTCTTGAACGGTGAATATAATCCATAGTCTTATTTTTTCATTTTAATTTGCTTTTAGTGGTTGCAAACATTAAAAATTGCATGTATTATCAACTTGCTTGACCAAAGAGGTTGAAGTTAGGCAAAGATAATAAAAATAGAAATTTGGTGCTACCAATCCTCACTTAATTGACTTGAGCTCTAACCGAGGATAGTCGGTCCAAAACTAATGAAGAGGGCAAAAAATAAACACTTAAAGTTTGAGTGAATTTAGCGTGATGATATGCTATGAGTTTACAACACTTTCGACATTTGAAATTGAGAAAATAGCATGGACTTAGGTATGTTTATATAAATATAAGATGCTTTTACTTTGTTTTCAGGGAAAATAGGTTTTTGAGAAAAAATGTGCAAAAGATGCATAAAAGTGCAAAAAACAAGCCAAGTACAAATCTCATTATGAGCCGTACCTTACTTGTACGAGTCGTACTGAGACTCATGCAAAAAATCGGAAGGCTAGAATAAGGTGAAGGCCAAGTACATCTCTCAATACGAGCCGTAACAAGATGGTGCGAGCCGTAACTAGAGTCGTGGAAATCTTCAGAGAAAATTGCACATGGAAGTCTCTTGGTACAAGTGGAAACCACGGATCATAACAAGTACTTACGACCCATACCATGAGCCATGGGGAGCTTCAGTGATTCTTAAAGACATGGCAGAACTCCAGATGCAATAAACAAGTACGAGTCATAGGAGGAAGGTATGAGGCGTACCACAACACTCATAGAAAACTTCAGAAGATGTCAACGTTCTTAAGGCCAAGCCATAAATGGATTGTACGACTCGTAAGACTATGGTACCAGTCACACAAGCTGCCAACACTTAGTCAAAGCTGCATCAGCCAAGGGATGTACGAGAGGCAGGTACGACCCGTACAATCCTGTTATGGGTTGTAGGATCAGTCCTGGGTCAAGCCGGCGCCAGATATGGAAAATTCCCTATTAGCTTAGGAAAAGGTTTTGATGTATGTATAAATACCTTTTATGTTTTTATTTTAGTAAGAGAATAGAGAGAGAAGGTAGTAGACGTGTGAAAAGTTTAATTTGTGAATTATTATCAAGTTTTAGAGAGAAATTTTTAGGATCAACACTTGATTTTATCAATTGTTCTTGAGTTTGTTCATTGATATTAAAAGCAGGTTTTCTTCCAATAATTGTTGTAAGTATTTAATTATGTGTTTGACTATGAATACTAATTGTAATCTTACAATCATGCGAGGCTAAAACCTCCACAACTAGGGTTGTGGGAACCATGGTAGATTAATGAAATAGGGTTACACAAAAGTGATTCAAAACTAATGCTAAATGCTTGTATTGTATTCTCTTCATCTTTAAACATTTCTTAACGGTGCACAACGTTAGGACTTACCCGAGTTCTTTACTTTCTTGAACTTAGAAAAGTAGAGATTAGGAAAAGAGAATTACAACAAAGCCTTGATTTTTATGATCATTGTAATACTTGAGCTATGGTCGCAGGAAAGTTAATTTTCAACATATTGGTAATGGTTAAAAGAAATCGCTCATGAGACATGACCTGATGATTGAGTATATTCATCCAATAGGGATGAACCAGTTATTTGGATGAACCCTAGTTATCAGTTCTACAAGTAAGCATTGGGATTGATTACGTTTGTATACTCGAAGTAGTTATGAACCCACGAGGAACACTTACCCTAGTTATTTGCAAACCTTGATAACAACCCCAATTACGATCTTGTTTTAATATTGTTTTTCTTTGAAACCCCCCAATTTGGAGATAACTTATCAACAAGTTTAAGTACTGGAATTAGTCTAGATCTTACCTTATTCCCCTAACCTCTTTGTTGGATTCCTTATTAACAATGTACGCTTCATACTTTTCCAGGTTGTGTGAGTTTGAGTGTTATCAAAAAGTGGCGTCGTTGCCGGGGATCAAACCCGGGTCACCCACGTGACAGGCGGGAATACTTACTACTATGGATCAGATGCTTGACTAGTTAGCAGGTAGAGGCTGGTACTATTTTCGTGATGGCTACTCGGGGTACAATCAGATCACTATAGCCCCGGAAGATCAAGAGAAGACTACCTTCACCCGCCCATATGGAATATTTGCTTTCAGGAGAATGCCTTTTGGATTGTGCAATGCACCGACCATATTCTAGCACTGAATGATGTCGATATTCTCAGATATCGTGGGGGACACCATCGAGGTATTCATGGATGATTTCTCAGTTGTGGGTGACTTATTGAAATCTTGCCTCAAACACTTGGTCAAAGTGTTGAACAGATATGAAGAAACTAATCTGGTCCTAAATTGGGAAAAATATTATTTTATGGTCAAGGAAGGAATAGTGCTAGGTCACAAGATCTCTGGAAAAGAGATTGAGGTGCACAAGGCCTGCGCTAACATCTGAATAGCTGCCCTGAACTCAGCATGGGCAACCGGCTCCGGTGCATGGTGCTCCTGTACTGGGGGGCTTGTTGGTGCCCGACCCCACTGCCATCCTCGTGTCCATTTCCATTTCCATTCCTTCTACCGTTAACTCTGCAGGGAGCCATGATTCTGCAATCGCGAATAGCAAGAATTAGAAGGATAGGATACATTTCATCGCACAACATAGATAATGAAAGAAGGGAACATTTCCTAAACATCTCGTAGCCTCTTCGTCATAAATGTGGCGCGCTTCACACCCATGAGAAAGACTCTACTTGACATGGCTTTCAAAAACCCTAGGAAACTTCAAACCTATTGCTCTGATACCAAGTTTGTCACGACCCGAACATAGGCCCGAATCAAGACACGGGACAAGGAGCCCCGAGAGACTCCAAGTTGACCCATGGCATGAACGTACATCTAACTCAATCAAACAAGTGGAAGACTTAACATAATAAGCAAAGAAGAAGTCTAAGCATAACATATAATCAAAAAATATACAACATGAGTCTAAAGCTGAATACAATCTATTATCTAAAAAGCCTCTAAGTTTGATGAGTTGATGGGACAAGACCTCAACTAACTCTCTAAGTATGAAACTGAAAATATTCCAATATAACTGAGTCGAAGAGAGGCCCTTGACAGATAAGGACTCACCAACAGAGACTAATGCTAACTCCGAAAGCTGGCTAGTGGCGGGGTTGAGTCTGAAGATCAGAACCTGTATCATGAAATGATAAAACATAGAGTATGCGGTCAGTATGTGGAATGTATCGAG
>JACEIK010000004.1:681133-692094 GCA_018107945.1 Datura stramonium | reverse complement strand
ATCAATCATGGGTATGATCTATACATGTTTCAAATGTTGAATTATGATTCATGGGCATATTTTACAATGTTTTCAATTACAAATTATGTTTTCAAGTTTTTACAAATTCTAATGCCCACCCATGAAAGTTCATGAAAGTTGAGATTATGATATGTGTATTCAAGCATGATGAGATGTATATGATGAAAGTATGATTTTGAATTTACCCATGTCCATGTTCATGTTTTCAAATGATCAAGTCAATGTCAAGCATGTTTAACTATTGGGCAAGCCCATATGATGTAGTATGTTTCATGATTTATTTAAACTTCATGTATTAGCTTACCACATGGATTTTGGATTCTAGACTCCCACTATTTTCATCTTGTGGTATGGTTTGTGCCCAAGGCTCCTCATGTTATGATTTCAGATTATGCATGTATGATTATGATTCAATTTCGTCACTAGATGATACTCAGCTTCATTGAAAAATGATGAAGAGCATATGTATATTTTTGGGAGTAGTGTCTAGCACTGAGTAGGCTAAGGGTCAGTCAATCCTATTTCTCAGAACTACGTGCAAATGTAGGTATGTTCAGATTATTTGGGACCTCCCTTGTGAGCTTCCCTTACCCCCAAGGGGCCTTAGCTTGATATCGATATCATGGTATAGTCCTTAGCCCTGGAAAAGCTTTGGACGGCTTTGCCCACTTGAGTGTAATAGTTGGGACCGCATAATCTCTGTCATGGTAATTTCGGTTATAAAACGAGTCTCCCATTGTTCCTCATAATTTCAGTTATTCATGTTCATCATCCATGATATTATGTTTTCAGCAGGTTTCACCCAATGATCAGTTTTACTTATGATTATCAGTTACAGCTTTGGGTTATTCGATTCAGTTATGATATTCAGTTATATTCAAAACATGTTTTCAGCTAACAACATGTAAGCCCTACTCTCATACTCTTATGATTAAATGTTTATGATATGTATGATCTCTGGTTTTACTTACTCAGCAGTTTTACTTACCCTACATACTCAGTACATTCCACTTACTGACCGCATACTCTATGTTCATGATACAGGCTCAGATATTCACGCTCAGTCCCACTGTTAGCCAGATCCTCAGTGTAAGCACTTTCCAACCAGAGTTGATGAGTCCTCATCTTTCGAGGGCCCTTTTTCAGTTGTATTTTTAGTATTTTTAGTTTCAGACTTTAGTGAGTTAGTTGGGGTCTTGTCCCATCAACTCGTCAATAGTAGAAGCTTATCATACATAGTATGTATTCAACTTCAGACTTATGTTATGTATTATGGTGTTCATATGTTAGGATATTTTCAGACTTCTGCTATGTTATATGTTAGAATTTTGCCTTTATTATTTTGAGCTTAGATGTCATGTTCATGCCATGGGTCGACTTAGATCCTCTCGGGATTCTTTGTCCTATATCTCGATCCGGGCCTATGTTATGGTCATGATCAACAAAATATCAGAGCATTAGGTTTTGAAGTGTCCTAGGGTGCATGAAAGTTGCGTTAAGTAGAGTCTTTTTCATAGGTGTGAAGCACACCACACTTATAACGAAGAGGCTACGAAATATTTTAGAAAATGTTCCCTTCTTTCATGATCTAAGTCGTGCGATGAAACGTCTCTCTATCCTTCTAACTCGTGTTATACGTGTTTGCAGAATCATGCTTCCTCGCCGAGTTAATGGAAGAAGAAATAGAAACGGAAATGGCCACGAGAATGGCAATGGGGATTGGCTCCAGTAGGCCCTACTAGCCCCCGAGGATCATGTACCCGAGTAGGTTGCCTATGCAGAGTTCAGGACAGCCATACAGATGCTTGCTCAGGCTTTGACTGCCCGGGTCAACCAACAGGTGGTAACGCATGTCCCTCAGAATGGAAATGCGGCAGCGGTGATAGCCAAAGATTTTCTGAGGATGAACCCTCCAGAGTTCCTTGGGTCAAAGGTGGACGAGTATCCACATGAGTTTATTGATGAGGTTCTAAAGATCACCCATATCATGGAGGTGACTAGGGAGGAGTGCGCGGATCTTGCCTCATATCAGTTGAAAGGGGTTGCGCACATCTGGTTCAAGCAATGGAAGGATAGTAGGGAAGTTGGAGCAGGTCCTATTGGTTGGGAGAAGTTCTATACCGCATTTCTGGATCGGTTCTTCCCTTGTGAGATAAGGGAGATTAAAGCATCTGAGTTTGTGAACCTGAAGAAAGGTAAGATGACAGTCCAGGAGTATGCTTTAGAGTTCACTTGCTTGTCAAAGTATGCACCTAAGATGGTGACAAATCAGAGAGCCCAAGTGAGTCGTTTCGTGCATAGGATAGAAGACTATTTGGTCAAAGATTGCCAGACCATGATGCTTCATCAGGTCATTGACTTCTCCCGGATAGTTCTGTACGCCCAGCAAATAAAGGCGGTATAGGTGAATAAGAGGGATAAAGAGGCCAAGAGGGCCAGGATTGATAGCTTTGGGTTCTCCCAGCAGAGACTTGGAAGTGGGCAACGTCAGCAGTTCCACCATAGATCTTCAGCCCCAGCGTCGTCATGTAATGCCCCGAAAACTCAAAGACTAGACCCTGAACTTAAATCAGAGAAAACTAGAAAATCTACACCAGGTCATAGAATGAGTCATTTTGTGACCCGTGGGAGGTGACCACGAGTCATTAAGTGAGTCATGGTAAGGATTGGAAGCTTAATTGGCAATATGGAGAAAAGGGTGATCACGGGTGTGACCACAAGTCATGGTCAACCCAAATGAGTCATGTGTGACCCGTGGTCAAGAATAATTCGAGACAAGGAAATGATAGGCAGAGTACCCAACGGGTCATCACCACGACTCATTTGGGGCACTACAAGTCATGGTGTCACCCATGGGGACTCCAAGGCTTTTAAGGCAATGTAGTCCATGAGAGGTGACCACGAGTCATGGTCACTTACCACGACTCGTTAGGTCCCTTGTGGTGACCATCAGAGTGTTCCAGGCAGTGCACCTCACGAGTGTGACCACGAGTCATGGTCACTGATCACGACCCATTAGGTCACCCGTGAGGACTGATGATCAGTTTTACCCTGCGAGTTTTCAAGGGTCTTTCAGTAAATTCCTACCCTCCTGGACTCTAAACTAGTCATTTTAGGCATATTCTCAGATTTAATAGAGGGGTTAAATGGCTTCTTTCGTCATTCTCCACATCCAGACTCTAAGAATTCATCGTAGAACTTCTCTCAGAACTTTTCAGAGCAAGAGCTAGGGCAACCTTTTCTCCTCAGTTTCTAAAGGAAATATTTTGGGCTTCTTCACCAAGTATGTGGGCATTCAACAAGGGAATGGTTCTTCCCTTGTATCCCCAAATTCCTCCCTATTTCTCTCTATCAGTTGTAGCCCTGAAACTACTGAATGTCTAGAAAATGCTAGTCATACTACGTCTAAATCATGTGGAATATTATACCATGCTAATTATAGATATTTTCCACCAATTCGCGACTGAAAGAAATGCTAAATCTTGTGAAGTGAAATTTAGCCCTAATTCTTGAATTAGAAAGTCTTGAAATTAGCATTAGTGCTTGAATATCGAGAGTTTGCTTGTATTTATCAGTATTGTGGACTCCCATGTTTTTAGGAGGATTTCAGCGAAATCATACTATTGTCAATTCAGTTTTAGTAAGAATGATAGAATTCTCAGTGTCAGGTAAAAAATATCAGCTGATCAGTTTGACTATAGAAATTCCCGAGGTGTCAATAGTACCTCCCAGTTATCAAAATCAAATTCAGAATTCAGTTTTATTGGTCCACTAGGTGGTCATGACACTTTGGATAAACAGCTCTAACTAGCCTTAGGACCCCAATTTTAGATTTTAGTCTGTTCTTCAGACGTTTACGACGCTTCCAGATAAGCAGCTCTAACAAGTCTTAGAACCCAGTTTTAGAATTTGGTCCGATAAGACTCTCAGGGTGCTTTCAGATATTTATCCCTGACTAGTCTTGGGCCCCAGTTTTGAGCTATCAGCTTAATATTCAGTCTAGGACTATGCAGTGGGAGTCGGACTTAGCACCAAGCAGACCGGGGTTCCAGCGCACCCAGGTTCCCAAAACTACGTTGCCACCATAGGTTGCAGTATTTATTGTCCTGATTGGCCCCAGACTCTTGTGATCACATAGTTCATGCCTTTATACCCAGGCAAGGTATATTGGGTCCTACCGATGGGGTGTATACATCTAACTCCATGTCCAGCTCACGTGGTTATATGTAGGTTATAGACTCTTCCACTAGTCAGTTTAGTCTAGTTTCATTTCAGTTCAGATCAGTTCTAGATTTATAACATGATTTGACCATCAGACAGGGTCCTTTAGACCATCTTAGTATTTCAGTTATTCAGTTCAGTAGCTTTAGGTGGTCATCGCATGTCCTTCTAGTTCGGCATTTTATTTTTATTTATTCCATTGTGTTATGTTTCTCTCACTTACTCAGTACATTCAAAGTACTAATGCATACTTTTATGCTGTATCATTTTATGATACAGCTGCAGGATCTCAGTCCCAGCCTCGCTAGCCGATCACTCACCGCAGACTTCAGATGTTCTAGTTGGTGAGTCCTCATTCTTCGAGGACGGAGATTTATTACTTCAGTTATACTTTCTTTCCTTTTTATTTAGATTTGAATTTAGATGGGGACTTGTCCCAGCAACTCATCAGTCATAGTGGCTTTCAAACGCAGATTGGATTTTCAGAGTTGTAGCTTTGCTTTAAATATGTTCAAATATTATGAACCAGCTTTATTTTTTCAAGTATTTATATTTTTTCCTTAAACTTCCATTGTATATAGTTGCATGTATGCCAGTGTATGATAGACCAGGGGTTGACTTGGGGTTACTTGTGACTCCAAGTACCGTGTCTCGTTCAGGGTGCGAACTTGAGGCGTGACAAACTTGGTATTAGAGCACTAGGTTTAGAGTATTCTCGGATGTCTGAAAGCTGCATCAAGTAGAGTCCTCTTCATAGGTGTAAAGTGCGCCGCACTTATGACGGGGAGGCTACGAGATTTCATTAGGAAAAATATTATCTTTAATACTCCTTATCGTGCATGTAAATTTCAATTCCAAAAAAATCATTCACCTAACTCATGTTCTATTTCATTTCAGTGAATCATGCATCCGCTACGTGGTAATGGAAGAAGGGACGGTAATGCTCACCGACCTACCCCACCAACTACGGCAGCCCCTCAGGACGACTCGATGTCTACCGTAGAGTTCAAGGCGGTCATTCAGCTTCTCACCCAAACTATTACCAACCAGGTGAACAAGCAAGTGGTTCCAATCAACAACAACAGCACTGCAATAGCTGCCCGAGTGTGGGACTTCACCTGGATGAGCCCTTCGAATTTTCATGGATCTAAGGTGGGAGAGGACTCATAAGGATTTTTGGATGAAATAAAAAAGATCACCCAAATTATGGGTGTCAGTTCCTCATAGAGTGTCGACTTGGCTACCTACCAACTGAAAGGGGTAGCCCAGGTATGGTACGAATAGTGAAAGGAAGGGAGGTCAGTGGAAGCAGGACCGGTGGAATGGGAGGAGTTCACTACAGCCTTTCTGGACAGATTCTTCCCTCGAGATCTTAGGGAGGCAAAGGTAGCGGAGTTCATGAATTTAAGACAAAAAATCGGACGGTAGAAGAGTAAGCTCTAGAGTTCACCAGGTTGTCCAAATATGCTCCAGAGATGGTGGTCGAGCCAAGGGCTCGCATACTGAAATTTGTGAATGGGGTGTCAAACCTGGTCCTCATAGAGTGCAGGATAGCGATGCTGATTAAGGATATTGACCTCTGCAACCTGATTGTCTATGACCAGGATTGAGGCCAAAAAACTAAGGGACATGGAGCGAAAGAACAAGCGGGCAAGGACTGGCCAATCAGATTATGGTCACCAGAGGTGTGGTGGTAGCAGCCATCCACAGTAGCAACAGTAGTAGGGGGATACAACACCCAGCTCAGCCAGCGCCCCTACCTTTAAGTCCCGCCAGGATCGGAGGGGTGGAGCATCTGGCTCTCATTCCCAAAGATACAGTGCTGGTAACAGGTATCCAGTTTGCCCCAAGTGAGGCAAGAACCACCCAGGAGAGTGTCTTCAAGGTTGAGAGGGTTGTTTTGGTTGTGGACAGCATGGTCATCGACTCATGGATGCCCGTCAGCAGGACAAGTAAGCTCAAAATCCACTACCTCAGCAGCTCCAGCGGGCTAATACTTCAGGTACAAATGGCGGTCAGTGCCAAAACCATTTTTATGCCTTGTCTTCTCATCAGGATCAGGAGAGCTTACTTGACGTGGTCATGGGTATGTTACATCTTTTCCACCTAGATGTATATTCCTTACTTGATCCGGAGGCTACATTACCTTTTGTGACTCCCTACGTAGCAGTCCAGTTTGATATCAATCCAGAGGTCCTCTCAGAACCATTTTCAGTCTCCACCCCAGTTGGCGAGTCAGTTAGAGCCAGCTGGGTGTATAGAAACTGCCCAATCTCAGTCTTCAATAAAGTCATTCCAACTGACTTTGTAGAGTTAGACATGGTCGACTTCGACCTCATTCTTGGCATGGACTGGTTACACTCCGGTTATCCCTCAGTCGACTATAGAACTAGGGTCGTCAAGTTTCAATTTCCTAACGAGCTCTAGAATGGACGGGTAGTAGTTCAGCGCCTAAGAGTAAGTTTATTTCCTACCTTAAGGCTAGGAAGCTCATATATAAGGGATGTATTTACCATCTAGTTCGGGTCAAGGATTCCGACTCTGAGACCCCAACTATCCAGTCAGTCCCTGTTGTCAGCGAATTTCCAGATATGTTCCCCGAAGATCTGCCCGGAGTTCCTCCTGAACGGGAAATCGACTTCGGTATATACCTTATTCAAGATACTCAGTCCATCTCCATCCCTCCTTATAGAATGCCCCTGGCTGAACTTAAGGAGTTGAAGGAGCAACAAAAATATCTTCTTAATAAGGGTTTTATCAGACCCATCATCTCTCCCTGGGGTGCTCCAACGCTTACATACGAAAGAAAGATGGTACCCTTAGAATGTGCATCGATTATCGTCAGTTAAACAAGGTCACAGTCAAGAACATGTATCCCCTACCCAGAATTTACGACCTATTCGACCAACTTCAAGGAGCCAACTGTTTCTCCAAAATAGATCTCAGGTCGGGATATCACCAGCTAAGAGTCAGAGAGTGTGACATACCAAAAACAACTTTCAGGAATCGGTATGGTCACTACGAGTTTGTGGTTATGTCCTTCGAACTAACTAATGCCCTTGTAGCCTTTATGGACCTGATGAACAGAGTCTTCAAGAAGTATCTAGATATGTTCGTCATTGTATTTATCGATGACATTCTGGTATACTCCAGGAATGAGGAAGAGTATGATAATCACCTGAGGATAGTGCTTCGGACACTCAGACACCGCCAGCTGTTTGTCAAGTTCATCAAGTGCAAATTCTGGTTGAAGTCCATGACTTTCCTAGGTAATATAGTCTCGAGTGAGGGTATTCGGGTTGATCCCCAAAAGATAGCAGCCGTGAAAGACTGGCCACGACCTACCTCCCCAACCGAAATCAGAAGTTTCTTGGGTTTGGCAGGTTATTACCGACGCTTTATGGAAGGATTTTCTTCTATAGCATCTCCTCTTACTAGGTTGACTCATAAGAAAGTGAAATTCCAATGGTCAAATACGTGTGAGAAGAGTTTCCAGGAGGTAAAAACTCGACTCACTATCGCTCCAGTGTTGACCCTACCAGAAGGATCAAATGGATTTGTGGTATACTGCAATGCTTCCATAGTTGGACTCGATTGTGTTCTAATGCAGCAGGGCAAGGTGATAGCCTACGCCTCTAGACAGCTCAAGGTTCATGAGAAGAATTATCCAACTCATGACTTGGAGTTGGCGGCGGCGGTGTTTGCGTTGAAAAATATGGAGACACTATTTGTACGGGGCTCATGTGGATGTTTTCACCGATCACAAGAGCCTTCAGTATGTATTCAGTCAGAAGGACCTAAATCTTTGTCAGAGAAGGTGGTTAGAGCTCCTGAAGGATTATGACATGATCGTGCAATATCACCCAGGCAAAGCCAATGTGGTGGCTGATTCCCTAAGCAGAGTGTCTATGGGTAGCGTGGCTCATGTTAAGAAAAGAAAAAAGGAGTTGGCGAAGGATGTTCACAGACTAGCTCGGTTAGGGGTGCAGTTGGTTGACTCAGCTGAGGGTGGAGTGGTGATGCAAGGTGGGTCAGATTCCTCTTTGGTTGTTGCAGTTAAGTCCAAACAGGATGAAGATCCCATTTTACTTAAACTTAAGGAAGCGGTTCTCAGGAAAGAGATTGAGGCTTTATCCAAAAGGGGAGATGGTGTGCTCTGTTACCAGGGCAGATTGTGTGTATCGGACGTCGGTGAGTTGAGACAACAGATATTGATTAAAGCACACAGCTCAAGATACTCCATCCACCCTGGTGCTACTAAAATGTACCGCGATTTGCAGGATATTTACAGGTGGAACGGCATGAAAAAAGACATCGCTAAATTCGTAGCTAAGTGCCCAAACTGCTAGAAAGTCAAGGTAGAGCACCATAGATCGGGAGGTATGACCCAGGATATCAGCATACCCACTTGGAAGTGGGAATAAGTGAATATGGATTTTCTTATGGATTATCGAACTCGTCGGCAACATGATTCTATCTGGGTAGTAGTAGACCGAATGACTAAGCACATTTCCTCCCAGTTAAGACTACAAATTCAGCTGAGAACTATATTAGGCTTTATATCCGGGAGTTGGTCAGACTTCATGTGGTGCCATTATCTATTATTTCAGATAGAGGTACCCAGTTCGCCTCGCATTTCTGGAAGTCTTTTCAGAAGGAACTTGGTACCCAGGTCAAGCTCAGCACAGCTTTCCACCCGCAGACATATGGTCAAGCTGAGTGGACTATTCAAACCCTAGAAGATATGTTGAGAGTGTGCGCGATTGATTTCAAAGGCAGTTGGGATGAACATTTGCCTCTCATCAAGTTTGCATACAACAACAGCTGCCACTCCAGTATCCAGATGGCCCCGTTTGAGGCATTGTATGGTAGAAGGTGCAGGTCTCCTATTGGATGGTTTGAAGTTGGTGAAGCTACTATAATCGGGCCAGACTCGGTTCATGAAGCTATGCAGAAGGTACAGTTCATCAGATAAAGATTGAAAACAGCTCAGAGCCGTCAGAAATCTTATACTGATGTAAGGAGAAGAGAATTGGAGTTTGCTGTGGATGACTTGGTCTATCTAAAAATTTCACCCATGAAAAGGGTGATGAGATTTGGGAAGAAGGGAAAGCTTAGCCAAAGATATGTGGGACCCTACAGAATTCTAAGGAGAATTGGCAAGGTGGTTTATGAGCAGGAATTACCTTCAGAGTTGGCATCTGTGCACCCAGTATTCCATGTGTTACTATTGAAGAAGTGCATCGGTGATCCAACTTCAATTCTGCCATTGGACAGTGTGGGAGTGAAATATAGTCTCTCATAAAAGGAGGTTCCAGTCCAGATCCTTGACCATCAGGTTCATAATCTGAGGAATAAGGAGGTAGTTTCGGTCAAAGTATTGTGGAGGAATCAGCAGGTTGAGGGAGCTACGTGGGAGGCCGAAGCGGATATGATGGCTAGATACTCCCATTTGTTCCCTTCCAACTCAGTTTCAGTTTAAGGTATTAATTTCCTTCCCAAATCTGCACCAGGTCACAGAATGAGTCATTCTGTGACCCGTGGGAGGTGACCACGAGTAGTTAAGTGACTTGTGATGAGGACTGAGAGCTTAATTGGAAATTTGGAGAAAAGGGTGACCACGAGTGTGACCACGAGTCGTGGTCAACCCTCACGAGTCGTGATGTGACCCGAGGTCAAGAATAATTCAAGACCGGGAAATGTTAGGCAGTGTACCCAACAGGTCCTCACCACGACTCGTGGTGTCACCCATGGAGACTCCAGGTCTTTTAAGGCAGTGTAGTCCACAAGAGGTGACCACGAGTCGTGGTCACTAACCACGACTCTTTAGGTCCCTCGTGGTGACCATCAATATGTTCCGGGCAATGCACCTCACGAGTGTGACCACTGGTCATGGTCACTAATCACGACCCGTTAGTTCACCAGTGAGGACTGACGATCAGTTTTCCCCTGCGAGTTTTCAAGGGTCTTTCAGTAAATTCCTACCCTCCTAAACTCTAAACTACGTCATTTTAGGCTTGTGACCCAGTTCAAGAGGTAGTCATTCCACTAGTTTCAACTTTCTTGATCAGTTTTTGTGTATAAAGATTGCCATTCTCTACATTCCTGAGTGTTTTCCAACATTTGAGGATGAATATTCCCAAGGGGGAGATGTTGTAATGCCCCGAAAACTCAAAGACTAGACCCGGGACTTAAATCAGAGAAAATAGAAAAATCTGCACCAGGTCACAGAACGAGTCATTATGTGACCCGTGGGAGGTGATCACGATTAGTTAAGTGACTCGTGGTGAGGATTGTGAGCTTAATTGGAAATTTGGAGAAAAGGGTGACCAGAGGGTATGACCACGAGTCATGGTCAACCCTCACGAGTCAAGATGTGACTCGTGGTCAAGAATAATTCAAGACCGGGAAATGTTAGGTAGTGTACCCAACAGGTCCTCACCACGACTCGTTTAGGGCACCACGAGTTGTTGTGTCACCCGTGGAGACTCCAGGTCTTTTAAGGCAGTATAGTCCTCGAGAGGTGACCACGAGTCCTGGTCACTAATACCATGACTCGTTAGGTCACTTATATAGAATTTGTAAACTAACACTTAAGAAAAATTTTACCAATTGCCATTCCCCGGCAACGGCGCCAAAAACTTGTTCGTCGGTCTGGATGACTACACGCAAGTGCACGTGGTCGAACAAGTAGTAAATGGCTCAAGTAAGCCAAGTAT
>JACEIK010000004.1:653884-680093 GCA_018107945.1 Datura stramonium | reverse complement strand
CAATTTTTATCATCCGGGGCAGAATGCATCCGCGATGGCAGCGTGACACGGCTCCATCGCGGAGCCCCTTTAATCCATGCTTTCCTTGGACATTTCCTTGCTCGCTTCCGAGTCCATTTTCGATTTCTCCCAACATGCATCTTATCTTCATAAAATTATATTTTTCCTGAAAAACAACGCTAATCATGTTGGTTAGTATAAATTCACATTTTATTACAATTTACATGAGAATGTACAAACATCATTAGATAAACAAGACAAAATGTCGCATTTGCGTATCACTTGGGCATATAAATCTGCCCAAGATCAGTGACCATCAATTTGTTCCGAGTAGTGCACCTCACGAGTGTGACCACGAGTCGTGGTCAATGCTCACGACCCGTTAGGTCACCCGTGAGGACTGACGATCAGTTTTCCCCTGCGAGTTTTCAAGGGTCTTTCAGTAAATTCATACCCTCCTAGACTCTAAACTACGTCATTTTAGACATATTCTTAGACTTATTAGAGGGGTTAAACTGTTTCTTTCCTAATTCTCTCCATCAAGACCTTAGAATTCATTGTAGAACTTCTCTCAGAACTTTTCAGAGCAAAAGCTAGGGAAACCTTTTCTCCTCAGTTTCTCAAGGATATTCTTCGGGCTTCTTTACCAAGTATGTGGGTATTCAACAAGGGAATAGTTCTTCCCTTGTGTCTCCAAATTCCTCCCTATTTCTCTCTATCAGTTATAGCCCTGAAACAGCTGAATGTTTAGAAATTGCTAGTCATACTTCATCTAAATCATGTGGAATATTATACCATGCTAATTATAGATATTTTCCACTAGTTCATGACTGAAATAAATGTTAAATCTTTTGAAGTGAAATTTAGCCCTAATTCTTGAATTAGAAAGTCTTGAAATTAGCATTAGTGCTTGAATATCGAGATTTTTCTTGTATTTATCAGTGATGTGGACTCCCCTATTTTTAGGAGAATTTCGACGAAATAAGACTATTTTCAATTCAGTTTTAGTAAGAATGCTAGAATTCTCATTGTCATGCAGAATATGTCAGCTGATCAGTTTGACTATAGAAATTCCCGAGGTGTCAGTAGTACCTCCCAGTTATTAGAATCAGATTCAGAATTCAGTTTTATTGGTCCACTAGGCGGTCATTACACTTTAGATAAACAACTCTGACTAGCCTTAGGACCCCAGTTTTAGATTTTAGTCTGTTCTTTAGACGGTTACGACGCTTCTAGATAAGCAGCTCTGACCAGTCTTAGAACCCAGTTTCAAAATCTGGTCCGATAAGACTCTCAAGGTGCTTTTAGATATGTATCCCTGACTAGTCTTGGGCCCCAGTTTCGAGCTATTAGCTTAATATTCAGCGTAGGACTATCCAGTGGGAGTAGGACTTAGCACCAAGCGGACTGGGGTTCCAGCGCACCCAGGTTCCCAGAACTACGTTGCCACAGTAGATTGCAGTATTTATTGGCCTGATTGGCCCCAGACTCTTGTGATCACCCAGTTCATGCCTTTATATCCTGTCAAGGTATATTGGGTCCTACCGATGGGGTGTATACATCATACTCCATGTCCAGCTGACGTGGTTATATGTCGGTTATAGACTCTCCCACTAGTCAGTTTAGTCCAGTTTCAGTTTAGGTCATATCAGTATTCCAGATTTAGATCATACTTTGATCATCAGACAGGGTCCTTTAGACCATCTCATTATATTAGTTATTCAGTTCAATAGCTTTAGTTGGTCATCGCATGTCCTTCAGTTCGGCATTTTCTTTTTATTTATTCCATTGTGTTATAATGTTTCTCTAACTTACTCAGTACATTTACCATACTGATGCATACTTTTATGTTGTATCATTTTATGATACAGCTACAACATCTCAGTCCCAGCCTCGCTAGCCGATCACTCACCGCAGACTTCAGTTGTTCTAGTTAGTGAGTCATCATTCTTCAAGGACGGAGATTTATTGCTTTAGTTATACTTTCTTTCCTTTTTATTTAGGTTTGAAGTTAGCTAGGGACTTGTCCCATCAACTCATTAGTCATAGTGGCTTACAGACACAGATTGGTTTTTCAGACTTGTAGCTTTGTTATAATATGTTCAAATATTATGAACCAGCTTTATTTCTTTCAAGTATTTATATTTTGGCCTTAAACTTCCGTTGTATATAGTTGCATGTTACTCAAAATGCCAGTGTATGATAGACTAGAGGTTGACTTGGGGTTACTTGTGACTCCAAGTATCGTGTCCCGTATAGGGTGTGAACTCGGGGTGTGACACGTCAGCTATGAGTGTGCCATCCAGGTCTAGGCGCGACCAGAGGGGACGAGCGTCAGGCTCTAGAGGTCAACGTAGCAGGTCCGCAGAGTCCATCATTCTGTAGTGTGGCAGGTATGGCCGGAGACACACGAGTCAATGTTTGGCAGGTTTAGGTGCTTATTTCGGGTGTGCGAAGCCTCGACATATGCTCAGAGATTGTCCAGCAGCCAAATAGGTCCATGATAGGGGCCTAGGCCCAGCCTCTAGTTTAGAAGCTCCACCGGCACGCCCAGCTCAACAGGGGGCATCTACTAGTGTGAATGGTGGTCAGCACCAGAGCATTTTCTATGCCCTAGCATCTCATTAGGAGCAGGAGGTCTCCCCAGATGTAGTCACTGGTATGTTATGAGTATTCCACCTTGATGTATATCCATTGTTAGATCCAGGGGCTACCTTATATTTTGTGACACCTTATGTTGCTAGTAGTTTCGGAATCAATCCCAAAATACTATTAGAACCCTTCTCAGTCTCTACTCCAGTCGTTGATTCAGTTATAGCTCGAAAGGTATATATAGAAATTGCACTATCACAGTCCTTCAAAAAGTCACCTCAGCATATTTAGTAGAACTAGCCATGACAGATTGTGATCTTATCTTTGGAATGGATTGGCTACATACATGTTATGCCTCAGTAAATTGTAGAACCCATGCGGTAGACTTTTGATTTTCGGGTGAGCCAGTCCTAGAATGGAAGGGTAGTTTAGCTGCAGGTCGCTTTATTTTCTTTCTTAAGTCCAAAAAGATGATTTCTAAGGGTTGCGTGTACCATCTAGTTAGGGTTAAGGATGCTACATCTGAAACCCCGACTATCCAGTCAGTTCCTATAGTGTGTGAATATCTAGAAGTGTTTCCAGATGACTTACCGGGAGTTTCTCCAGAGCGGGAGATCGATTTTGGTATTGACCTTCTTCCCGATACGCAACCTATATTTATTCTTCCTTACTGGATGGATCTAGTTGCTAAAGGAGTTGAAGGAGCAGTTGAAAGATCTCTTAAACAAGGATTTCATCTGACCAAGCAAATCCCCGTGGGGTGCACCAGTCCTCTTTTTCTGGAAAAAAGATGGTTCCCTTCGAATGTGCATTGATTACCGGCAATTGAATAAGGTCACCATCAAGAATTGGTATCCTCTCCCCATGATTGATGACTTGTTTGACTAGCTTCAGGGTGCTGAGTTCTTTTCAAAGATAGACCTCAGATCTGGTTACCATCAGTTTAGGGTTTGGGAGAGTGACATTCCAAAGACAGCCTTCGAGACTCACTATGGTCACTACGAGTTTGTAGTTATGTCTTTTGGACTAACGAATGCTCCTGCAGCTTTTATGATTTGATGAACAGGGTGCTCAATCCATACTTGGATATGTTCGTGATTGTGTTCATAGATGATATTCTCATATACTCTCGGAGCGAGGAGGAGCATGCCACTTATTTGAGGGTGGTGCTACAGACTCATAAGGACCGCCAATTGTATGCTAAATTCATCAAATGTGAGTTTTGGTTGAACTCGATGGCGTTTTTGGGTCATGTGGTGTCAAGTGTGGGTGTACAGGTGGACTCTCAA
Source organism: Datura stramonium (assembly GCA_018107945.1). Classification (NCBI taxonomy): domain Eukaryota; kingdom Viridiplantae; phylum Streptophyta; class Magnoliopsida; order Solanales; family Solanaceae; genus Datura; species Datura stramonium. The sequence goes on along the minus strand of JACEIK010000004.1, from coordinate 676,212 downwards.
AAGATAGAAGAGGTGAAGAATTGGCATAGACCAGTTAGTCCTACACATATCAGGAGTTTCTTGGGTTTAGCTAGTTACTACCGAAGGTTTGTTGAAGGGTTTTCATATATCGCAGCACCTTTGACTTAGTTGACCCAAAAGAAAGTAAAGTTTCAATGGTCAAAGGTTTGTGAGAAGAGCTTCTAAGAGTGGAAGACTCGACTCACCTCAGCACCAGTGCTGACCCTACCTGAGGGTACCGATGGGTTTGTGGTATATTGTGACGCTTCGAGGATCAACCTTGGTTGTGTACTAATGCATCATGGTAAAGTTATAGCCTATGCTTCCAGGGAGTTGAAAGTCCATGAAAAAAACTATCCGACTCATGACCTTGAGTTGGCAGCGGTTGTATTTGCCTTGAAGATTTGGAGACACTATCTGTACAGGGTCCATATGGATGTGTTTACGGGCCACAAAATCCTACAGTATGTGTTTACCCAAAAGGATATGAATCTGTGTCAGAGGAGGTAGTTGGAGCTGTTGAAGGATTATGATATGAGTGTCCTTTATCATCTGGGAAAAGCTAATATGGTGGAAGATACTCATGGAAAGCTTTCTATGGAGCGTGTGTCCCATGTAGATGAGGAAAGGAAAGAGTTAGTGAAGGATGTGCATCGGCTTGCACGACTAGGAGTCCGTCTTGTTGACTCGACAGATGGAGGTGTCATTGTTCTGAATGGATCAAAATATTCCTTTTTGATCGAGGGTCAAATCTAGATAAGACAAGGATGCTATTTTGGCAAATTTGAAGGAATCCATTAAGAATTAAAAAGTGGAGATCTTCTCCCAAGGGGGAGATGATGTGCTACGATATCAGGGTCATTTGTGTGTACCGGGTGTTGATGACCTAAGGGAGCAGCTGCTTCATGAGGCTCGTGGTTCCAACCAAGGTGTATCGTGACCTACGGGAAGACTATTGGTGGAATGGCATGAAGAAGGACATAGCAGAGTTTGTGGCTGAGTTTCCGAATTGTCAACAGGTGAAGGTTGAGCATCAAGGACCTGGGGGTGTGCTTCAGGACATTAGTATCCCTACTTGGAAGTAGGAGGAAATCAATATGGACTTCATTACAGGGTTGCCTCATACTCGTCGACAATATGACTCTATTTAGGTGGTCGTGGACAGGTTGACTAAAGCAGTTCATTTTCGGTCAAAACTACCGATTCAGCGGTGGATTATGCTAATTTATACATTCGAAAGTTAGTTCGATTGCATGGAGTTCCCTTGTCCATTATATCATATAGAGGAACTCAGTTTACCTCCCAGTTTAGGAGATCATTTCAGAAAGGACTTGGTACTCGGGTCAAGCTTAGCACAGCATTTCACCAACAAATGGATGGTCAGGCGGAGCGGACCATTCAGACTCTTGAAGATATGTTGAAAGCATGTGTGATAGATTTCAAGGGTAGTCGGGATGATCATTTTCCTCTCATTGAGTTTGCATATAACAAGAGCTACCATTCCAGCATTCAGATGGCTCCATTTGAGGCTCTCTACAGGCAGAGATGTAGACCGCCTATTGTTGGTTCGAAGTTGGTGAAGCAACATCGATAGGTCCAAATTCAGTTCAGTTCATAAGGAAAGGTTGAAAACAGCTCAAATCATCAAAAGTCCTACGCGGATGTGAGGAGGAGATAACTAGAGTTTGAAGTTGATGATTGGGTATTTCTGAAGGTATCTCCCATGAAGGGAATGATGAGGCTCATAAAGAAAGGGAAGATCAGTCCCCTTTGTGTCGGCCCATACCGGATTGTGAGATGTGTTTTCAAGGTGGCCTATGAGTTGGAGTTTCCCTCAGAATTAGCTTCAGTTCATCTAGTTTTCCATGTATCTCTCCTACAGAAGTTCTTGGGTGACCCGGCACTAGTTGTTCCGGTGGAGAGCATAGGTGTGAAGGATAGCCTTAGATATGAGGAGGTTCCAGCAGAAATACTTGATCGTCAGGTTCGGAAGCTAAGAAATAAAGAAATAGCCTTAATCAAGGTTTTTGGAGGAACCAGCATGTTGAGGGGGCTACGTGGGAAGCCGAAGTAGATATGATGGCTAAATACCCACATCCATTCCCTTCCAGCTAGGTTTCAGCTTGAGGTATCAGTTTCCTCCCTAGTACTCTATTCAGTTTCATGTTCATATCATGTGCCCCAATTTCTTTCATGTCGATGTATATATGTATGATTCACAAATTCAATTTAGTCTTGTAGTTCAGTCCGGAGTCAATCACTCTGTTAGTTTTCACTTTTAAATGTTCAGAAATTGATATGGCAGTTGCATTTCTCAGCTTTTCTATATGTTTACCCACATTCAAGGATGAATGTTCCCAAGGGGGAGATATTATAATACCCCAAAATTCCTAATATTAGACCCAAGGATTGAAATAGAGAAAATAGAATTTTCTGCACCAGGTCACAGGACGAGTCACTAGTGACCCGTGAGGTGCACCATGAGTCGTTAAGTTACTCCTAGGGAGGAGGGTGGACTTGGTTGGATTTTTGGTCAAGGGGTTGACCAAGGGAGAGACCACGAGTTGTGGTCAGCATCACGAGTCGTTAAGTCACTCGTGGTCAGTGGTTGGCCTAAAGGTTGAAGGTTTCTAGCAGTGATCCTAATGATTTGTCACCACAAGATGTAGGGTACACCACGAGTCATGGTGTCCCTTATGGTGACCAGTAGAGTGGAGGAATACCAGTGATGGAAATGACAGGCAGGCCACGACTCGTCCCTCAGGTCACGAATCATCCAGTTCCTTGTTGGGACTGGTAGTGCATTTTTTCCAACGAATTTATTAAGGGTTTTTCCGTAATTCTTAAGTTCCTAAGGCCTAAATTATGTTGTTTTAAGCTCAGATATGTGTTTTTTAAGAGGGTTTAGTTCATTATAAGCCTTTTCATCTCCATGCATGCAATCCCAGAAGCTTCTAAGAGTGATCAAGCTTAGATTCATCAAGTTCTTCCCCAAATTCCATTGGGCTTTCAAGAGGGTTTGTGAAATCAGATTTCTCCAGGTATGTAGGGTTATGAATGGGTGTATTCATCCACTCCCATGCCCAATCCCTCTTGCATATGATTCATAAGTTGATAAATCTATGAGGTTTTAACCCAATATGTGAATTCTCTAAGTATCGATCATGGGTATGATCTATACATGTTTCAAATGTTGAATTGTGATTCATGGGCATATTTTACAATGTTTTCAATTACAAATTATACTTTTTAGTTTATACAAATTATGATGCCCACCCATGGAATTTCATGAAAGTTGAGATTATGATATGTATATTCAAGCATGATGAGATGTATATGATGAAAGTATGATTTCGAATTTACCCATGTCCATGTCCATGTCCATGTTCATGTTGTAGAATGATCAAGTCTATGTCAAGCATGTTTAAGTATTGGGCAAGCCCATATGATCAAGTAGTTTCATGATTTATGTAAACTTCATGTATTAGCTTACCACATGGATTTTGGAGTCTAGACTCCCACTATTTTCAGCTTGTGGTAAGGTTTGAGCCCAAGGCTCCTCATGTTATGATTTCAGATTATGCATGTATGATTATGATTCATCTTCATCACTAGATGATGGTCTTCATTGAAAACCGATGGAGAGCATATGCATGTTTTGGGGAGTAATGTCTAGCACCGAGTAGGCTAAGGGTCAGTCAATCCTATGTCTCAGAACTACGTGCCAATGTAGGTATATTCAGATTATTTGGGACCTCCCTTGTGAGATTCCCCTGCACCCAAGGGGCCTTAGCTTGTTATCGATATCATGGTAGCGTCCTTAGCTTGGAAAAGCTATGGATAGCTCTACCTACTTGAGTGTAATAGTTGGGACCACGTAAGCTCTACCGTGGTAATGTCGGTTATAAGATGAGTCTCCCATTATTCCTCATGATTTCAGTTATGCATGTTCATCAGTCATGATATTATGGTTTCAACAGCTTTGACCCAATGTTCAGTTTTACTTATGATTATCAGTTTACATCTTTGGGTCATTCGATTCGGTTATGATATTCAATTATGTTCAAATCATGTTTTCAGATAACAGCATGCAAGCCCTACTCTCAGACTCTTATTATGAAATGTTTATGATATACATGATCTCTGGTTTTACTTACTTAGCGATTTTACTTACCTTACATACTCGGTACATTCCATGTACTAACCACATACTCTATTTTATATCTTTCATGATACAGGCTCAGATATTCAAGCTCAGTCCCGCCGTTAGCCAGATCCTTAGTGTTAACACTTTCCAACCAGAGTTGGTGAATCCTCATCTTTCGAGGGCCCTTCTTTTCAGTTGTATTTTTAGTATTTTTAGTTTCATACTTTAGTGAGTTAGTTGAGGTCTTGTCCCATCAACTTGTCAGTAGTAGAGGCTTATCAGACATAGTATGTATTCAGCTTTAGACTTATGTTATGTATTCTGATGTTCATATATTAGGAGATTTTCAGACTTATGCTATGTTATATGTTAGAATTCCGCATTTATTATGTTGAGCTTAGATTTCATGTTCATGCCATGGGTCGACTTGGAGCCTCTCAGGGTTCTTTATTCCGTGTATCGATCCAGACCTATGTTTTGGTCATGACATTGTACCCCAAAAACCATCTATAAAGTAGTACCAGCCTCTACCTACCAGTCTGTTAAGCATCCGATCCATGAATGTCATTGGAAAATGGTCCTTCTGGGTACAGCGGTTGAGTTTTCGGTAATCCATGCACACACATGAACCGGTGACCGATCTCATTGATATAAGCTCATTTTTCTTGTTTAGTACCACTGTGATCCCACCTTTCTTTGGCACACACTCTACTGGACTCACCCAGTTGCTATCTGCAATAGGATAAACTACACCAGCGTCTAGCCACTAGATAATCTCTATCTTCACCACATCTTGCATAGGTGAGTTCAGTCGTGTTGATGCTCTATACTTGGTACATAATTTGGCTCTAGCTGGATTTTATGGGTGCATATGCCTGGAGGAATCCTGATGATGTCTGCAATGGTCTATTTGATTGCTTTTTTATTCTTTTTTAATACTGCAACCAGGGCCTTCACTTGCTAGTTTGCCAGGTCTACTGCAATAATTACTAGCAAGGTGTTGTTCTCTCCCAAGAATGCATATTTTAGATGTGGAGGTAATGCCTTAAGTTCCAGAATTGGTGGTACCTCAATTGATGTTTTGCTGGAGGAGTTGCACGGTTCTTTAAGTTATGGTCTAACTTCTCTATCCTGAAGTTATACGACCCCATTCCCTCAGGGTATTTACCAACTCCGTGTACCCCGATACTTCATCTCCCTAATAATTCATCAAGACGGTTGCTAGTGTATCAATACTCATCATCTCTCCCAGGGACACTAACAGACTCTTATCTTCCATATGGGTGTTCACAAAGGTGGTTCTTGAGATGAGGCTTCCTTGTTGTAGCCTGAATGAATCACAAACCAAAAGGAAAATGTAAACGAGAAATTAACAACTAAAAGTTAAACACATCAATTACTCTAATCCTAAGTTGTATTCCCCGGCAATGACACCACTTTTGATAACACTGAAACCACACTCCTGTAAAAGTATGACGCAGATGTTGTTAATATATAACACAATAAAGGTTGGGGTCGATCCCATAGGGAATAAGGTCAAGATATAGAATAACACTCATATTTATGCTTTAAAGTTTGTTATCTCCAAGAGGGGGTTTTGTAAAAGAAAATATGTAACAATGCTGAGAATTGATTGTTGTTTATCAAGTTTATACGAATAACTACGTAAGTGTTCCCCATGCATACATAACTACTTCAGGTTTTACACTTGTGATCTATCCCAATGCTTACTTGTAGAACTGATAACTAGGGTTCATCCAAACGACTGGTTTCTCCCTATTGGATGACTATACTCAATCACTGGGTTAGGTCTCATGAGCGATTTCAGTTTAACTGTTATCAATTTGTTTCAAATTAAATATCCTGCGAACACAGCTCAAGTCATACAATGATCCATAAAGATCAAGGCTTTATTGCAATTCTCTTTTCCTAATATCTACTTCTCTAGATTCAAGCAAGTAAAGAATTCGGGCAAGTGAAATATTAAAGATGAAGAGATTACAATAAAAGCATTTAGCATTGGTTTAGAATCACTTTGTGTAATCCTAGTTTGTTAATTCACCATGGTTCCCACAATCCTAGTTATGGAGGTTTTAGCTTCTCATGGTTGTAAGAGAATTATAAGAATTCATAGACAAACACATAATTTAGAACTTACAAAGATGATTGGAAGAAAACCCACTTGGTTATTGCAAGTATTAAGAAAGAACACTTCAAGAACAATAAGAAAATTTATTCAAGAGAGTCTCCCCAAAACTTGAATAGAAAATCAACAACAATTATTTTTCTCCAAATCTGATTCTCTCTAACTTCTTTTTACCAAAAAATAACCTAAAAATTATTTATACAAATATTTAGAACCCTTTCCTAAGTAAACAGGGAAAATTGTTGAACTGTCGTCGGCTTCACTTATGACCCGTAACTGGATTATACGGGTCGTACCTTTACTCGTACAATGCTTGGCAACTTCTGATTTTGGCTAAGTGTTGGAAGCTGGTATGACTCGTTCCATGAACCTTCATACTATCTTATCGTGGTTTGATCCTGAGAGTTCTAGCATCCTCTGAATATTTTCACGGGTGGCTTGGTACGACTCATAATTGCATCCTATGACTTGTGACTTTCCATCGTACATTGAGATCTACCATTCTTCAATTCTTCTGAAGTTTACCACAGCTCCTTGGTACGAGTCTTAGCTATATATCACAATCCATGGTTACTACCCATACCTGAAGACTTGTCTTGTGGAGCATCTTCTGAACTTTTCTACGACTGTTGTGGTACGGCTCGTACCATAAGTCTTACTTTGCCTTTGCCTCAAACAAATATTCTGAATTTTTCCACAACTCTCAGTATGGCTCGTACCAGGATGGTACGACTCATACTAAGGTTCATACTTATCCCTTTTCTGCATTTCATCCTTCTTTTGCGCATTTCAACTCCAACATCTATCTTTCCTGAAAACAAAGTAAAAATGCATCATATCAATATAAACACTCCCAAGTCCATGCTTATTTCCTCAATTTTAAGAGTCGAAAGTATTGTAAACCCACAACACATCAATGGCTTCTACCATCACCCTGTCTAGCTGAAGGACAATCCCTGAGTCTGTTTTTGGGCTTCCCACACCCGAAGCAAGCATCTGAACCAACTAAACACTCTCCAGGGTGGTTCCAACCATACTTCTTGCAAGCCAGGAATGTCCGTTCCCCTGAAATGTTCCACTAATCTCTGGAGCCTAATGCTCTACCTCTATGATCACCTCTGGGCCTAGATGAAACACTAGCTAACGATGGAGCTGGGGCTGATGACCTCTGATGTAACTATGAATGATATCCACCACCTGACCTCTGTTGTGAAAACTTAAAGTTCCCTATCCTATACCTCTTGATCTCCTTCCTTCTCCTTCAACATCTCTTGGGCATGAATCATCAGTCGAGAGATATCCATATCACTTATGAGCATAGCGGTCCTACACTCCTTGACCACTAAATTTGAGACTTCTGACACAAACTTGCTCATTTGAGCCCTTGGCTCAGCAACCATCTCTGAAGCGTATTTTGATAGTTGCATGAACTTCGAAGGGCAACCATCTCTAAAGTGTATTTTGATAGCTGCGTGAACTTCAAGGAATACACCTGGACTGCCATACTTCTCTACTTCAGATTGATAAACTCAGCAACCTTGGCTTCTCTCATCTTTTGGGGAAAGAACCTGTCCAAGAAGGTTGTCACGAACTCATTCCAGTCAATAGAAATTGCACCTACCCTACGACCTGCCTTCCACTATCGGAACCTAATGTGAGCTACCCCCTTCAGTTGATAGGAGGCCAAATTTTCACTCTCCTTTCCTGAAACCCCCATAATCTGGGTAATCTTTTGGATCTCATCAATGAATTCCTATGGATTTTGTCCACCTTCAAACCATGAAACTCTGGTGGGTTTATCCTAGTAAAGTCTCTCACTCTAGCCTCTGCAGCACCCCCATTGAGGTTCACGGGTGCAATCACCTATTAGTTGACCTGGGCCATCACAGACGGTGCCAACATGTGAAAAGCAACCCTAAACTCAGCATGAGTTACCTGCTCATTCAAAAGCTCTGTCGGAGCTAGTGGGGCTGGCTTATTCCCATTTCTGTTGCTATTGTCGTTTCTATTCTCGTTCCATTGGCTCTTCGGGGAGGCATTTTCTGCAAACACGTATAGCATGAGTTAGAAGAATAGATAAAGTTGAATCTCACGATATAGAAAATGAAAGAATGGAAGTTTCCTAAAACGTCTCATAGCCTCTTCTTCATAAGTGTGACGCACTTCAAACTCATGAAAAAGACTCTACTTAATGTGGCTTTCGGAATGCCTAGCACACACCTAAACCTAATACTTTGGTACCAAGTTTGTTATGACCCGAACATAGATTTCGAATGTGACATAGGACCTAGAAGCACGAATGGCTCCAAGATAACCCATGGTACACGCATAACATGAGCATAAACACACGCTAAACATAAAATAGCATAAATCACAATATGAGCGGAATTCTAGGATATCATAAACATGAAGGGGGACTACAAGTCAACATCATTGAATATCTCAACATCAAGTCTGAAAAGTCTTTAGTCATGAGATGAGATGTTGGGACAATGTCACGGCCAAAATGGACAGGCCGTGTGGGCACCTATATAGACTCTACTCGATAGGAGAACCCCTACAATATTACTATTAGTATACAAGAAAATAATTTCAAACATTTCCATTGCTTCTCATTAATTGCTAAAATCTCAAACAAAATAACATTACAGGATTTCTCTAACATGGCTCTCCTAAGATCTAGTCTAGACAAGTACAAGAGCTCTATTTGAATACTTGACAAAACAAAATGACCCAGCTTCATCTAGAAAGAAGAACACTAAAGTTGGTGTTGAGTACTCCACGCCAATCAAGGAACTTCAACCTTCCATAACCTACACCAAAAAGATGTCGCAAGGTAGTATCAGTACAGCACATGTACTAGTAGGCATCATCAGTCGACTAGGGTTAATAAACACAACATAATAATCAATATACAATCAATGTCAATAAATTTGACGATTATCTCACTCCTAAACATCACACTAGGTGTAACTGCTACTTTCATGTTCTTAAATCGCATCAAAGTTTACGCAAATGCTTTCATAAACCTATTCATTATTAAAGTCCTTCAACCCGTCTTTCTTCATTTCCGTTGCAGCGAGCACTCAAATCGCCGCAGCGGTCCCGCTACTGCGGCTATTTTCCCGCTACAGTGATATACTCAACAGTCAGTACCCGCTTTTTCCCTGACCCAGTTCTGTTTATTCCTACTGTAAAATTCCGTAGCACCACTATCTCTCTGACCACTTCACTAGGATTAACCAAGTACATTTCTTTAATTTATTAACCTATTTAATTATCTCTAGGATCTTCCAACCCTTCTTAGTGAGGTACATAAAATACTAAAGTCTACTCGCTATCTCACAATAATGCACTATCTTTTGTTAAAACCCATCATGTTATATTTTGTAGCCCACAAGATCAATTTAAACATGACAAGTAATCACAAATACAGATTAAGTAATCTCAAGTACACACAAAAGTCATCAAAACATAATGAGGGAGTTAATGTTCCCCAACATGAAAATACATGCACATACGTGACTTCATTTCCGCGAAAATGTCATAAAATATCATACCTGAATTGGATAGACATATACAGTATTTCACACTTGTTTCTCACCTCCAACTCGGTTCGGGTCGATATATCTTGTATCACACTTATATTTCTAGTGCCTTTCTATATTTGCAGTCGTATGTATATCAACCCATACACGCATAATCTCTGTCTCAAGATCATGCCACCAGTGACATGCCAAGCACACGCCTCCATCATATCACTACACACACATGCCAAAGGGTCTTATACTTGCCCTTCCAGTCATGACCTGCAGGGGACTCTAGAAATCCATGTACTATACACCCTACTATATGAAACATTCATCATATCTATTGGTGTACTCACTCGTACACCCATCCGCATGGTCCTTTAGCCATACCTGTCTGTGTACTCAATCATACTACTCGACTGGATGCTCACCTCGGGCATGAGCCACTCATGTGTTCAATCCTTATTCAGAATCTGATTGTATTAACCTATTCATCTAAGTTCCTTACCATCGGCCATAGGCCTCTGATTTACTATCATATCAATTAATTTCCTTCTTTATTAGCCATCATATTAGTCACACATTCATTTGATGCCAATTCGCCCCTCAATCTCGGGAAGCATAATGTAACACATACATAACAAATCATCACACGATAAGAATTACACGTTTACCGCAACAAGTACAATCACATGAATTTAAACAACCTCATGTACAAAAAATAGTAAATAATAGTTATTCTAGCACGTTATAAGACTTCCGACTTGGCCTGCTCATTGGTTGGTATCACTGCCATTACAACTGTCTCGCTGCAGCGGTACTGCTGGCAGTACTGTGACCAGTCTCTATTTCCATTTTTTCAGTGTTTCGCTCCTTTATACTCACCATAATGAAAATATCATCACATCAAGCTCACTTCAACAACTAACTTACCACAGTGTCACCATTAATGCTAATAATAATCATCAATCCAGACAACACGATACCAACCATAGCACATTCAAGTCATTACGTAAGGTATTACTATCCTACGTCACTCACTTCATATCATGATAAAATATAGTTATAACTTATTAATCAGTCCATTAATCGCATCTCCTACACAAAGTCTATGTGATTTATCCATCCAAGGTTTCAATTCAAAAGAAAAAATAAGTCCATATTTATACCGGAAATGTTCTATAAACAACACCCGAAAGTTAATCTCCTTAACAATGTTTGACTCAACGCATATCCTAGAACATGAACCCATTTAATGGTTGAAATATATCCCCTAGGGTTTTACCTTATTATGAGCTTTCGTCACCCCTCTCCTAATATGCTTGTTCTTAGATTTTCACTGATTCCGATTAATAGACCATAAGATAGCTAAAGTACAATCCTACTCATCGAAAGCATATAAATCATACGCACATATATGTTTAGCTAACCAAAGTCTAATGCAAAAGAGAGTAAACCATAGCCTACCTGGGTGCCAAGCTATCGTCCCGATTATCCTCGACTGTGGCTACACTATTCTTTTGATTTTATTGCGAGAGCTCCTAGCTATGGAGGTCGAATCTCCACCTCTTGGATCCTCTTGTTTTCCCCAAAAAGACTATTTTCTGTTTTTAGACGTTTTTAATAAGTCCTCCTCAAGGACTAGATTTTCAAAGTCCTAATTAGAATGGGACTGCGGATTTCTGGTCTATGTCATCCGTTGCAGCAGACACCCTTCCCATTGTAGTGGACACCGCTGTGGAAAAATCATCTCGCTGCGGTGGAAACCCTCTTGGGTCCATCCGATTGCGGCTAAGCCCACTCGAATTTCTCTCTGTATGCCTTTCATCTCTCAGGAATTTATCACAAATTTCTAAAAATTTAAATTTACCCATTTTTATGTGGTCAGAATACTATAACGGTCGAGCGGGTCGTTACAAACAAGCCCCCAACTAACTTGACTAAGTCTAAAAACTGAAATACATAAAAGAAGAACATAAAGCTGAACTAATATCCTCATATGATGAGGACTCGCCCAAAATTGAAGATAGGCTGACCGGAGCAAAGGTGAAGTTATAAACGGGGCTGCAACTGATCACCCAAACCTATATCATGAGATGATATAGCATAAAAGCTATGCGGTCAAATGCTTTGAATGTACTGAGTATGTAGGATAAATAAAATATTAGAGTAAGGACAGCATGCTGAAAATCATGATCATGAGATAGTCATAAAACATAAGTTGTTCATCACAATCTGAAGTATAATGACCCAAGGTTTTTGTAAGCAAAAATTATTAAACTTAATATTTTTGAGATCATAAGTAAAAGCTCATAAACTGATCAACGGGTCAAGATACTATAAACATGATATTGAGAATTCTGAACATGAACTAGATAAAACATGAGGAACAATGGGAGAACATACTCCAAGTGAGAATCATGGAGCCCGACCTGTAAATCTGGTTGGGTGGGTGTTCATACGTTACCAAGGATAAGAACCATGAAGGCGTTATATCACTCATGAGCCTAGTAGTTTAAGGAAGATACTCTCAACTAGTGAGGACTCCTTAGGCTAGGGGCAAGGGAAACGCTCTCAATCGGCGAAGATCCTGAATCCTACGACGGCACGTAGTTTTGAGACCTGGGTACGCTGAACTTCAATTTATTCGATGTTAAATACTACTCCCAAAATCATACATAATGCTAATATCATAATCATAAAACATGATTTTATATGGACTAGTTTAAAAATATGGTGAATACATAGATTCCTTGACATACGTGAACTAACCATGAAAACAAGTGTTGAAAATTACAGCCATGATACATAACTTGAAATTCATGCATAATTGAGTAATTCATGCTAACTTGAAGACATAGAGTCATGAGAGTTTTTCCATAGAAATCATGTGATCATAATCATAAATCATAGATAGAAACATGAGATAATCAAATTCATAAGAGATTCATAGAATTTTGCATGAAAAGGGTCTAACCCTAGAAATTCATCAAAATCATAATTGGAGACTTGAAGGAATTGAAATCATGTAATTGAACTTAAAATTGGGCATGAGGGTTGAAGAAATCCCCCCAAGAATAACCCCGCCTACTTGGGCTTTAATGACTCATTGCTTAGAATTGAGACCCAAGAGAATTGAGATGAGGAAGAACCCTAGGAGCTTGAGAGACTTTAGAGGATGAATCTTCAATCTACGATATTCGAAAAAAATGAAGGTTTAGGCTAAGTATAATCCCCTAATCATCCTCTTAGGAAATCCAAAACGACCTCACCTAGGAGTTAAAAGCATAGGAAGTTACGATAATACCCTTAGAAACCCGCATTGAAAATCTGCCTGACAGTACCAACGACCCATACAGTGGCCCATTAGTTCTTCCAACGGTCCGTACCATCACCTTTGGTCACCTGAGCCTATCTGGAATAGTTCTATGAACCCCATCCAACAACCCATCATAGGATACAACAAGTGTTGCTCAACTCATTGGTTCCCGGGGAAAATTTTCACCAAATTTAGGAGTTCCTTAGGACGGGTCAACCATCAACCCGTTGGACCATGTAACGACCCCATCCCTTGGTTCATTATGTGGCTTGGTGGCAATCTCTTTTGGTTCTCTGTTTCATGTCTAGAATTTGATCTTTAGGACTTTTGGGGTGTCATATGTAGTCGATACTAATCTGGTTTCCCTTTCTTCTTTATTCTTTGTTTCTTTATTCATTTTTCTTAAGAAATGTCGACTGATGCTCCCATCACTATAGACGCTTCCAGTACCTCTATTGAGAAAGAGGGTGCAAGTGTCATTTCTCCATCTCTTTCTTATTATTTGAATCCCTCTGATTCACCTTTAATGAATTTAATCAATATTATTTTTGATAGAACTAGTTATGAAAACTAGAAGAGAGGTGTTCTAATCTCACTTTCGGCCAAAAACAAGCTATGTTTCATCAATGATAAGGTTGATAATCTAGGAAGAAATCCACCTTTTTTCAAATAACGGAGGAGATGAAATGATATGGTCATTCTGTGGCTTCTGAACTCTCTGATCAAGGATATCGCAGAGAGTATGATTTACTCACAGACAGCTTCATATTGTCGAAAAAGCTGCAAGAAAGGTATGGTCAGCCAGTTTCAAAACTTTTTCAATTGCAAAGAGCTCTTAATAACATTGTTCGGGGAACTGGTGATAGAGCAGGTTATTTCAAAAGGCTTAAAAAATTATAGGATCAACTCAAGGTTTTAAACACTTTCATCTTGTATAGATGTGATTGTAAATGTGGTGAATAGGAACGCAACTACAAAATAAGTGAAGATATGAGATTAATGCAATTTTTGATGGGTCTCAATGAAGCTTTCTCAGGTTATAGAGGCAGTATTCTAATGATGAAACCATTGTATTCTACAAACTAGGCCTACTCCATTATCCTTCTTGAAGAATCACAGAGGGAAGTGCATTCTAGAAATCTAGTTACCACTAATTCTGCAATTTTCAATACTGCAAAATGGAATGATCCAAGAAACTTCAATGCTAGAAAGGGGATTGCTCAAGTCTCTAATTCTAAACATTCTCAAGGAAGCATCACAAGAAATAACAACTTCTTTTGGCCTATTGTAAGATAACAAATCACATCAAGGATGACTACTGTAGATTGATAGAGTTTTTCCCAGATTTCAAATTTATAAACATACCTAAGAAGCCTTTTAACAAAGCTAGAGCTAATGCAGCAGGTACAGGAGAAAGAGTATTTTTTTTGCTAATCTTTCAGGAAATGATGAGGAACCCAGCAAGGTGAATACCTTTTTTGCTTCTAGGATTGTTGGAAATACCAAGATCCCTTTATTCAATATTAAAGATTTCACCAAGGATCAATGTTGGCAACTAATTCACATGTTCTAATATGTGTAATCTAGAACTAGTCCAGAAGAACAACGCAATGTTAACATGGCTAGTATCTCTAATTCTTTAAAAGTTTATACATATTGCCTTTCCTACTTCATTACCAACTCCTAGATAATACATTCAGGTGCTACTCATTATATGATTTTTGACAAATCTAGATTTCACAACATCAAAGTCCTTCCTAACTATGTTTATGTCGCCTTACCTAATTTTCATAAAATAAAAATTAATTGTATGGGAGATATCATTTTGACTCCTCACATTATCCTAAATAATGTCTTTTTTGTTTCTTCTTTTAAGCACAATCTACTCTCAGTTAGTCAATTTGTCCAAGAAATTAAATTAAAAATTCTTTTCACTAACCCAGGTTGTTTTCTACAGGGCCTTTCAATATGGAGAAAGTAGATATTTGGTGAAGCTGTTACAAGTCTCTATCTGCTGAAAGATGATACATCCACATCCAACTCTTTTCCTACAAAGTCAACAGAATCCTGTGTTACTAAATCTAGTTTAGTTTCTTCTACAAATTATGCTGTTCTATTGTTGAGTCTCTTCCCAGAGACTAGTTTTAGGCCACATATTTATAATGAATTTCCTATTAATGAAGTGAATTTTGTTTATGAGAATGTTAATTCTTACAAACTTTGACACTATAGACTGGAACATTTATCTTATACCACTATGAAAAAAGATAGATGTGATCCCATCTTCTCATTCAAAAAATTCAGATTATCCTTGTGATATTTGCCCTATGGCCAGACAAACTAATTACCTTTTACCAAAAGTAATATTTTTTATACATCATTATTTTGACATGATTCGTATAGACATCTGGGAGTCTTATAAGACTCATATTATAAGGGGGAGAAATATTTTCTAACCAGTTTGGATGATTTTTCTAGAACAACCTGTACTTATCTTTTATCCACCAAATATAATATCTTCTCTATTTTAAAATCCTTTCTGACCTATGTCAAAAGACAATTCAACAAAAAAAGTAAAAACAATGAGGTCTGACAGTGCTTATGAACTAGGGTCTGAAAATTCTGCATTTGATTTTTTTACTTCTCATGGAATTATACATTAGATATCTTGTGTAGCAATTAACAATGCAACAAAATGAGATTGCTGAAAGAAAAAATAAATATTTATTTGAAATTTGTAGATCTCTCATGTATCCGTCTCATATATAACCTAGGTACTAGGGAGAAACTTTACTCAAAGCCACTCATCTTACAAATATTTTGCCTTCTAAGGTTTTGGGGAACATCACACTTCATGAAAACCTTTTCAGAAACCACCCTATTACACTCATTTTAAAACTTTTGAATGCCTATGTTTTATTTCTACCTTGTCTGCTATCAGAGATAAATTATTACCTCGAGTTATTTCAGGTGTTTTTCTGGGGCTACCTTTTGGTAAGAAGGGATACAAAGTATTAATCCTTCTCACCAAATAATTCCTTATAAGATAAATGTAAAATTTCATGAAACAATTTTCCTTTTTGCTCACTATGTTCTTATGTTCAAACTTTTTCTCGGGTTTTTCAAGTTACCAGAACCTTTTTCTCCTGACTCCATGTCTCACTCTACTTCACAGTCATCCACTCCTCCTTCTCCTTCTCATACTAGCATTCCTCCAATATCTACTTCACCCACAACATTTCCTACCAGTACCAAAAAAATCTAATATTGCTCATTCTTCACCCTATTAATTTTATAACCCATCTATATCTCATTCTCCTCCAGTCTCTCATATTTCTATGGGTGTGTTACCTATAATGGAGAACTTAAGCAGATCGACTAGATATTTTGTTCTTCCTTCATAGTTATTTGATTTTATTTGTGACACTACTTTTTCAGTTATTTCCCCTATCCTTTTGTTTTACCTCTTCATTCTTTTTCTTATTCTTTTCTAAGCTATAACAACAAAAATCTTTTGGAACTCAGTTGATAAGACTCAAGAACCAGTTTTTTACCAGCAGACCGTTGCACATCCTGGTTGAAAAATTACTATGGATAAGGAGATAGAAGCTCTCATCTCCAGTTCCACATGGGAGGTCATCCATTTACTATCAAGAAAGAAACCTTTCCCCTGTAAATGAGTTTACAAGGACAAATTAAAATTATATGGGTCTTTGGAAAGATTGAAAGCACGCTTAAGTGGTGCGAGGAGATATGCAGCTAGAGAGTATTGATTATTCAGAAACTTATTCACCTATAGTAAAGATGAACACCATACACTGCATTCTTGCTATAGCTGTTAAAAAGTGTTGTCCTTTGTTCCAATTAGATGTCAATAACACTTTTTGATATGGATATTTGGATGAGGAAGTCTTCATGAAGTTTCTACCAGGACTATCCCCTCCTTCTAAATCACCGTTTGCAGGTTACACAAATATCTTTACGGACTCAAACAAGTTTCACACTAATGGTATGCCCATCTGTCTATAACTTTGGGTACTCGAGGTTTCACTCCATCTTTCAATGAATACGCCTTGTTCTCCAAGACGTCTCGCACTCTTGTTACTATTATGGTTGTATACATTAATCACATCCTTTTGACGGAAAACAATCAACAAGAAATTGATGAGTTAAAAGTGTTCCTCGATAAAGGATTCAAGATAAAGGATCTAGGACTTGCTAATTATTTCCTTGGCACGAAAATCTTACACTTACCAAAAGGTTTAATTCTCACTCAGCAGAAGTTTTTCATGGATCTTCTATCGAAACATCCATATCTTACTGCACCAATTTGTACTCCCACAGATCCTACACTCAAACTCACCTTAGAATTCGAAGAGCTCTTACCCAACCCCACTGTGTACAAAAGATTGCTAGGTTAGCTCAATTTCTTAACACATACCCGCCCAAATATATGCTTTGTCTTACAATCACTTAGCAATATATGCAAAGTCCACGAATAAGACATATTCAATCTGCATTTCATATTCTCAGATATCTGAACAAAGATCCAAGTTTGGATCTTTTCATGAATTCTTCTCAGTCTTTTCAAATTATTGGCTATTGCGATGAACTGGTTATTACCTCAGCCTTGGTGGTTTTTCAATTTCTTGGAAATCCAAGAAACAACCTGTAGTATCCCTCTTTTCTGCGAAGGCCGAGTATAGATTTATGCGGTGTCTTGTGGTCGTAATATCATGGATAGTTCATCTCCTCTTAGATATTGCCATGTCACCTTCTCTACCTATTTACTTGCATTGTGAAAACAAGGCAATTATTCACGTAGCAAAGAATCCAGTTTTTCATGAACATATCAAGCACATCGAGCTTGACTACCACTTTGTCTGTGAAAAATTTCTTGATGGACTTATCTCTCTCTCTTTTGTTCCTTCTTCTTTACAACTTCCGATTTATTCACCAAATTCTCTACATCGTAGATTTTTTAGCAAGTTGGGTATCCGATCACCGGACACCAACTTAAGGGGGAATGATGGGACCCTAATCTCTATGGCTACTCTTATGAAAGAAATTGATGAAGCCGACACAAGATTATCAGACAAACATCGGAGAAAACAAGGAAAACAAATAAACAACTCTATTGGGCCTCCAATCACGTTGGTTTTTTGGCTTCAGAGGTTATTCTTTTCCTCAGGATAAGCAACATACACATTTTCACACTGAATAAATGACCCCTGTGTATGTTTCTTTTATATTTTCTAGAAGCCTAATGAGTTGTACATATAGTTAGTTACATAATTTTATTCTTTGAGCTTTTAATTTCTAATTTAACTGTATAAATATATATATTTTGTACATGATGATTCTGAGAGAAAATATATAGAAACAGGTCTTTCCATATTTGAAGTGCCGCTTCTCTAAATTTTGTCAAATATTGTACTATTTTCAGTATTAGTACTTCACAATATTTTTAGAGGATGAAGTTTATTGATGGATATTTATTAAATGGACATCAAAATGGATATTTATTAAATGAACATCAAAAACAACTTAGATTTACTCAAGGAACTACTTCTAAAATACCTTTTATTGAAATCTTATTAATTTAATAGTTGAAAGCATAATTTCATCACTTAACATTGCACTTATACTGCAATGAAAGAATATTTTCTCCTTAAAATATATATGCAATTTTTAATCAGAACTTTTTATATTGCCTTCTTAGAACTTTCATATCTACTAAGTTTCTAGAATATATGTAAATTATTACAGTAATATCATATAAGAATTTGATTTTGAAAAACTGAAATACAGATTTGAATTGTCATTCCTTTTCATACCAACGCCTTATGCTTAGAAATTAACACATGCCTTTTAATTTAATTTATACAAAAATTAGTTATATTTGTAGTTCCTTTTAGTTATTTCTTTTCTCTTTTGAGGACATATCTCATGAATTAGCCTTGATAAACAAAATTTAATTTATCTCTATTTGTTGAGATGTAGTGACAAATCTGGTTGAGGATTTTCTTTCTATACAATGGAACTCACAAAAGAAGTTATTTCTTCTTAAAACATGTGCTTAAAAGCACTTTTTTAGTTTAGTTGAATAGTACAAAAGTAATTAAAAATTATTTTGGCTTAAAAGCACTTAAAATAAGTCAATCTAAACGGGTTCTTAGGGGTCGTTTGGTTGGAAAATAAGCTATCTCGAAATAACTAATTCCAGATTGAAATAATCGAAATTGTTAACTCACCCTCAATGAAGAATAAGGAATAAATAGTATTAATTTTTAGATGAGTTTATCCTACGTTTAGTTGGGATAAAATTTTCGGTTATTCCAACTCTGGATTAGTCATCCCGAGATAACTTGTTTCCAAACCACTACTAGAGATAGAGATTTTTCCACCGCAAATCAATGAGAAGTTTGTGTTATAAAATATGATTTTTCCAATCATTTCCGACCGAACCAATTTAATGAGAAAACGAATGGTGGGAAACAGTTTTTCACTGAAATAGTAAAAAGTTTCATGATTTTTCCATGTGAAAACACTATTATTTTTTCTTTTCCCACCGATAATCGGTGGAAATAGTCACTTAATATTTTTGAGTGAAAAATTTAAATGGAAAGATAGTAATTTTTAATAGTGAACCAAATGACCTCTTAGAGTTTTAAGCTCACTATGTATTTGATGAATTTCTTAAATGGCTTAGACGAGGTATTTTTGCTAATATTAGTTTTGCTTATCGCTTATGGTTGTAGATTAGAGTCACAAAAGAGTAATTGAACATCATGATACGCATAAGGATTAAAAATGAGATATATAAGGCTAACCCTCACCATTCGAGATTTCCTACTATTTCCCTCTATATATGCCATGTTCCTCCTAATTGATGCTTGTTCCCCTTTCATGAATCATATGTCTTCCCCAAGTTATGAAATGCTAATTATTCTCAACACCATGTGCTCTCTGTGCCATGTATTCTTAATGCTCAAGTACAAAAACTTCCATGAATTTGATCTCTTATGATATACCATTTTTTGTGCATTGATCTAACATTTTCTCAAATTCTTACGTGATGTTTTCAAGGTTTTTCTAGGTTATGATTGATATTATGGGCCAAGTGTCACACGATTTAATGTTCGTGAAAAAGGAAGCAATGAGCCATATGTGTTAATAAATGTTTTGGGAGTACTATTTTGTTAGACGAGAAGGCATTAGTGTATGTGTCAAGCGTTCGAAATTATGTATTTCAATGTAGGATAAGGATCATAACGTTGGTTCAGGTAATTTCTTGTGTTATCTCAGTGAGGGATATATGATATTAATCCAATACTAGCAAATATTATGTATGTCTTATTATTCCGACAAGATGATAAAATGACTTAACCGATCGGATAGAGATCATATTACGTGTAAATCACATGATAATGTTGATGTCTAGATAACTCTTCACTAAATTACCTAAGCTGGTTTTGGTTTATTTAAACTTTATTTTTATGTTAAAGGAGATTAGCTCTTATCCCTCATGATACATCTAAGAAGCTATGGTAAGTCCTTTTCATGTGGATTCTCATACATCTACTGTGATATTACGCTTTATGATACAGGTGCTACTCCAAAATACTCACTTCATTTTGTTGGGGTCACTGCATTTCACGATAAATGTTTAGATATTCAAGGTAATAAGATTTCACACTAGGCATTTCCTCTCACTCTCAGATATCATCGGTGATACTCACTTGCTACCCGAGGTATTTTGGTCATGTCTTATGTATATAGCTATTTTTTATATGCCAAAGTTTGTCCCGACACTACTTTTATTGATATGTCTTAGAGGCTTCATAAACTAAACTACTCATGGCATGTTTATATATATTTTGTACTAATTCTATTGTAGTCTCATGCCCACACTCTTTTACACTTCTACTCTTATTGATAATATCTTAGAGGCTTCATCGACTAAGCTACTCATGTCATGTTTATAGTTTTTGTACTAATCCTATTGTAGTCTCATGTCATACTCTTTTGGACAAAGGTTCCCTTTTTATGAAAAAATGTAATTATATGAAATTAAATCATGGTTTACTTCGTATGTTTATTGCACACATATTCCATGTTCATGTGTTCTGTAGAACTGGTCCGCTTTTGGTTAAATTAATGTATCAAGTATCCGTCTGCTCTATTAAGGTTTGAGGTGTGACAGTTGATTAGGATTTAACGTTTCTTGTCCTTAATTCCTAAAAGTAAAATTGTAATTTTATCAAGAAAAGCAGTAGCTTCCGTGGGTTTTAATTAACATGAATACATAAATTTCAATCAATATTGGGAAGCACTAGCTTTTATTTCATTATTTAATATTTAATTTCGTCCGAAAGATATTATTATATTATATTATCCTTCACAAAAAGTTGATGCTAGGCACTAGAGACTGAAGCCTCTCAGGAGTTGAGACCGTTTTTCCTCCAGGAGCTCTATTTCGATAATGTCGTTGGATTGGATAGCTAGCGCTCCTATAAAAATTCATTGACCCACCTGTAGCTCCTCTTGGCTGGCGCATCGGAGAGCACGTCAATCCGTATTGAGTTAAATGAATTAGTTCCATTTAACATAGATTAAGATAACTTTATTTGTCAGGGTTGGTGCCGCGCGCGATTGGTCAAAAAGTTATATCCGGGGCTGCCTTTTGCAAAACTTGAGTCAGCTAGCAAATATGTAGTTATGAGCTTTTTCATCAATTGAGCTAAGATTATATATTTTATTTGAAATTGAGAGATCTAAAATTGGTTTTTTCACCTTCTAAATCCTTTTTATAATTCTTTCTTGAAAACTAATGCTATAAGATTGCCCATAATTTTTCTCCCGTAGATGCTTAGAATTTCAGGTGAGTGTCCATTTCATGTTACTGTGAATAATTGATTATCACTTTAGGTGATCGATATAATATACTATCAAATTCTTGCCTTTGAACATTGCAATTTAGGTTATTTTTAATTTAGGGTCTAACTCGGCCTACCTACCTTGACACAACTATTATTTTTAGTAAGTTAATAATTTTAATATAAAAAGGCAATTGCGTGATTAAAAAAAAAGTTGAATTCACTTAGAGTCGTTAGCTTAGCTTGATGGTAATTGAAAATTATCGAGTTTAGGGCCTTTTGCATATGATTTTAACTATCTACGTCT
>JACEIK010000004.1:619526-646189 GCA_018107945.1 Datura stramonium | reverse complement strand
TATAACTCTATTACTTGATAAATATTTTTTGAAAATATATAATAATCATTCTTTTTACATTCTAAAGTGACCTAAGTACTAAGGTTAAAGTTGAAAAAATATATTCAATTATTTATTAAATTTTAAAATTAGAAATTATTTTTAATATACCTATCAACTAAAAAGAAACAGTGGGAATATAAGTTTTTCTTGTTCTTTTTTTTAATACTGAAGTTGTAAGTTGCCCATCATTGCCGCTCTACACTGTGGGCTGTTTATGAGTCTTCATCTCTTCCCATCCTTCATGCTACTGTGCCATCTAAATGTGTCGTATATTCATGATATTGACGTTGAACAGCTCCTCTCTTCTTAAATGCTTCACGTTTCTTCCATTCATGTACTTGCAATACCTCCTCATCCACATGTGGTTGGAAGCTTATAATTAGTTTTAACCTTTAATCCTTTTAAGTTGCAAGTTCTAATTAATTTTGTGCATATTCAATGAAGTTTTAAAAAGATTGAATCAAAGCTACTAGATTCGATCGAATTTGTAGACAAACCCTCTCCCTCCACTCCAGCTTAGATAGATGAGAAGCAATTACCAAATATTTTCATTTTGACTAATTATGATTTACTTTGGATTTGTAGACACCACCACAATGGAAGATGGGAGGCTCGAATTGGAAGGGTGTTTGGCAACAAATATCTCTACCTTGGAACCTATGGTACGTACGTAGGAGATTCTTACTAACACGTTTTGTTAGTTAAAAGTTGTAGTCTATTTACTGTCTTTATCTGCTAGAATTTTCTTCACAATCCCTTCATCATTAATTTGGTGGTAAAATTAATTAGTTAGAATAAGACAAGGCAGACGAATTAAAGTTCAATTAAGATTTGCAAAAGTTGAGATCAGAAGTGCTCCAAAATTAGTATATTTTGGTCGCTTACCTAAATGACCTTTGCAAAAACATCATTTTCAAAAAGCAATTGCCCCTAAACCAACCCTAAGTGTTGTCTTATTTATTCTTAAAATACAGTTTAAGAAATAAGCATGATTTGGCACATGTCACTACGTGTGGTACTCTAGATGCATGAACTTCTTTGTCAGTATGAATATTGGCTTCTTTAACATTATTACTATAGCCGTAATGTTCATGGGCATGGAAGCAGAAAATAAGTCAAATAAGAGAGGCAAAATAGTTAAGAAGTTAGATTAGAGAAGGAAGAAAAAAATTAAATATAGTTGGTGGTTGGGTATATAGATCACCAACTTTCAACTGCTAGGTCTGCTATTTAAGATTTCACAACCCATGCCCCATTTTTTCAACATCTCACCCAATTTGTCATGCAAATAAGTTTCTTGAATTTAATACATATATTATAATCGGCTCATTCCCAAAAATGCCCCTAACGCCCTAAACATTTTCTTGTTTTCTTTTTTCCTTCTCCCTTGTCTTTTTGTTCGACTTAAATTTAGTGTAGTGGATAGATAAAGTAAAAATAATTTTTTGCATATGTACATATATTGTTGGATGCCACCTGAATTGGACTTATTTTTATTTTTCAAGAGTGTTATTTGAATAATAAACATTTTTCACGTTCAATCCTGAGACTGTAGATTTGAATTATCAAAGAAACAAAAGGGTGAAAGCTTCTAAATAAATAAATAAATATTAATGAAAGTATTATTTCCATTTTGAATGCTGACTCTCTAATCAAACTTGTCATTTAGACACGTTTTGCTCAAATAAACTACTACAAAGTAAAATGCGTGTAGTTCACACATACTGTCATGGCAAAAATGCCACACAGATTGACCCCAAACAAATAAATTAAAAAGCTTTTGACCTAAGGAAAAAAAATACTAGGCAATAATTAAATGAAATATAAATTTAATCCTGGATACGCACTTTTATTCCATTATACATGATCCTATTTTATCCCACCTGGAGACTATCGGAGTTGTTTGGTAGCTGATTTAAAGGTGTGTTATGTAAGAATTAAATTCTTCATAAGTGATTTTATGTTGGCAGATGGTTAGAAGCTAAATTTTACATGTATAAAATTAATATGATATTTTATTTACAATTTAAAACTCACATAATTAATATATGTATAAGTTATAAGAGAATCTTTATATTATTTTGTACAGAATAAAAGATGAAATAAATAAACGTGAATAACTAATACATGTATTATTAAATTTTGCATAATTAATAAATATATAAAATAATACATAAATTTTTCTTTAACTAATTCGTGCACTACTAATATTTGCATAACTCTAGCCAACTACCACACAACCTCTTGAGGTGATATAATTTAATTCAAGAATCATAATTCCAAAATTATATTTCTACAATAACTTAATCCGCGAACCAAATCTTCCCTATACGACGAAGTACTAAACTTCATCTCCATTTAATCCACCATCCGCGTCTTAAGAAATCTATCAAGTCAGTGGTCCCTAATTGGGTTATTCTTGGATCCGGTTTGGTTTATTCTCTTAAATCTTTTTGAGGTTTTGCGCTAATTACCTTTATTTTGAGATGATTTTTAATTTTTATACCTTAAATTAGTGATCTTTAAATTTTTGTTCTTTAGTGTTTTAAGTAATAAAAAGGATATAAAAACACCCTTAATTTTTTTTTTTAAAAAAATTCAAAACAAAAAAAATTGCAAGGCATAGATTAGCCCTAGAAGGCATAAGTTAAGTATACAAAAGTTCAATTGCATGAACTTTTTCCTATAAGCACAAGTTCTCTGCTGAACTTATGCACAAGATATAGTTTCATGTTATTAAACTTGTGCCTATGGCCAGAAGTTTATGTTACTTAACTTATGTTTGATGGGCATAATTTCATTTTATTTAACTTGTGTCTATGGGTAAAAGTAGTTACAAGTTCAATAACATGACTTTCTGTCTACCAGACATAAGTCATGTTACTTAACTTATGCCTACCAGGCATAAGTTAAACCTGTGCAAATTTATGTCTTAATGTATAATTTTGGACAAAAATTTATGCCTTACAAATTTTTTATTTTTATCACTTTAAGTGTCAAAAAATAAAAATTAAAAACTACAAAATTAAGGGATAAAAATTAATAACCACCGAGGCATTTGTGCGAATCATCTTTCTTGATTTTGTGGGTAATCTGAGGAAATTTTTGGAACTTAATTGGTGGGTTTATGATTTTAAGGGCTGCTGCGTTTGTGGTTTATGAAAAATAGCAATTTTAGATCTTCATTCTGAAATTATTGGCACCAACAAAGATTCAAGATTTAGGTTATAACTTTTTTTCTTCGGAATAATCAAGTCAGTTGGGTGATTCATAAAGGTGATTGATTTATAGAAAAACCCATGATACAAATTGGAAGTCATATTTATTTTTTTCCTCATTCCATTGACACCTATCAGTGAGACCCACATCAAGAACACTGTATGTGCATGTCACACGCTCAAAAGAGGTGTGAAACACGGACAGTGAGAAATGTGTAATTGACACATTTGGTATTCAAATGAAAACAGGTTTAGTTCAAATTTAAAGGACCGTCTTTGTATTTTGGTGTAGCATTTAATTTTTGTTAACACTACAAGAGTTTCTTCTAACGTACTAATAAAGGTTAATTCAAAAATTGCGTCAAAGCTCAAATTTTAGTCGTGCTAATTTTGTGTTCTTGCGAATTTTTCAATTTTTCTGACTTGTTCCCGTGAAAATCATGCAGCTACTCAAGAGGAAGCAGCAACCGCATATGATATGGCAGCTATAGAATACCGTGGACTAAACGCCGTTACAAACTTTGACCTTAGCCGTTACATTAAGTGGCTGCGTCCCTCTGACCAAACTAATAATATTTCCATTAACCACCTAGAACCAAACCCTAACCCTAACTCTGATGACATTCATCTCACGCCTAACACCAATGAAGATATGAATTTTAGCTTCCTCCACCAGCAGCAACAAGCAGCCTCCGCGGCTCTGCCGCAACCAGCTGGTGGAGCCGCGGCTTCATCTGCACTAGGACTATTGCTGCAGTCTTCAAAATTCAAGGAAATGCTCGAAAGAACATCATCGGCAGCTGACTGCCCGGAAACTCCGCCGGAGCCAGACAGGCCACGGCGGAGCTTCCCCGATGATATTCAGACGTACTTTGATTGCCAAGAATCGAGTAGCTTCATTGAGGAGCATGATATTATTTTTGGTGACTTGGATTCTTTAACATTGCCCATGTTTCAGTGTGAGCTTGATTGCTAGCGGGAGCTTAATTAATTACCCTAAGGAACTAAGAAGTATTACTTAATAACTGTGGACGTGAGATATACCGATTATTTGTGAATACTATTTTTAAGTTAAAGGAGTGATTGGTGAGGATAAACATAAAAAGGAAAATCAAGGCAGATAATTTCCTTTAAAGAGGTGAGCTGAGAATGAGGGTAAATTTTTTTTTTCCCAGTATGTTGTTTAATGACTATTAATATATTTTTTTCCCAATATTAATTGTATTTGGTTCATTATTATGTAGATAGAGACAGCGATAAACATTCTTTGGTAAGTTATGAGTGCTTGAATAATACAAAGACTGTTGCCTCTTTATGTCCAGGTTTCTTTCATTTCAAGACAAACAATTAAAATGAACAGTGCTGTATTTCATTGAGCAGAACATGTCTGTTTGTTTGCATTGGCTTATTTGAAGTGTTTTTAAGTCAAAATTAATTTTAATTATTTTTTGAGTGTTTGTAATCCGAAATACTAAAAATAAGCTAAAAGTCATAAGTTAGAAATCTTAACTTATGATTTTTGGCTTATAAGTCATAATTTATAAGTCCATCCACGCAGACTCTTAATTGGGTGCTCGTACAAAATCTTCCACCACAAGTGTATGAAGAAATTTAACAAGAAAGATACTATTATCTCCTTCAACAACTTCTCTATTCGCGCGACATCTTGGTGAAATAATTGCAGAACTGCACTTGGTCAAATCAGTGACTTGCTGTTCAGAGGTTGAACACTAAAAGAGTGTGGAGATTCCATTTACAGTGTGCAGCACAGCTTTGAATCAATAGATGCCAAACATACGCAAAACGCTTGATAACCTGTCAACGGGTACCTGTTATCAACACGAAAATTTCAAGTTATTAATGTTACTTGATTGGATTGCTCATTTGGATAATTTTTGTTTTAGCTGTCGAATTGTCTAAAATACTCCGCTTGAAGTAGTACTAAAAACCAGGATATTTATATACCTGTAGTCCATCACATACTTGGCTTTCCCCACTCTACCAAGTTGTAAAATTGTTTGCCTTCCGTTCTTCTATTAACAATCATAACACAAAAAGTTATAAGCATGAATACAGGATGATTTGTACGGATATATTTTGATTGCTATAGTGAGATGCAATTATAGATAGGTATGACTGTATGAAAGTCGGTTTTAAAAAAAACTATAGTGAAATATTGTTATAGGATGACTATTAAAGAGAGGTCTGATTGTATATGTTTTATATTGTTAAGGTACTCTAATGAACTTATTACCTCCACAGTCAGCTGAAAATTCTTAACCGAGCTCTGGATTCGGAGTCCTGCCCTTCCTCTATCTCTAAAATCTAACTCGTACTGTCTTGAGACCTACATGTACCAAATAATTCGTAATGAGATAGGCTAAAATGAGGAATCAACTCAAAAAAATTTCAAACGGCTATTCAAAACAAATACTTGTACCTTATTGTAATGAGGAATCTTTGAATACAACTGATTCACTTTGTCCGTATGTTGCTCCCAGTCTGTGGGTAGTCCATTGATGTGCTGTACCCAGAGCAGCAAACTTAATTTGAGCTCTCTATGAACGTACTTATGAATTTCTTTTATGTGACCTGTTATATTTTTGTCAACAATCCTCACCTGAGTTGTACTTTTTAACTGCATGGATTGGTGTTTTGGTATGCATGCTTTCATCCTTCTGTAGCTCCCTGTCCAAGTCGCGATGGTAGGCATGAATCTGTGGACAACAGGGGAGAAGCCTTATGATTGTTTTATTACTATGGTCTGAGTGCCACTTTTTGGATGGGAATTAGAGAGACAAAGCTTACGTTACAACGCCCAGCAATTTTGATTGTTTCATTGTGGAATTAGGACGGCCCTGAAATAAATCAGTTATGCAGCAGCAAGAATTAGTTAGTCAAGCACATCTCCCAGAAAGGATGCCATTAACCATAGTGTTAAAAGAAAATATACCTGATCCCATATGTGGTATTTTGATCCCAGTAGATTAGCAGTTACATGTCCAATCAAACTGTCATCAGATTTTCCCAATATTCCCTTTGTGTTTTGAGCAACTACAAACTCAGTTTTTCCATTACGCCTTCTGTGATGAGCTATGGCAAGTTTACGATTCTGACGTCCCTGCCCCTCCTTCATGTTTACATAAGACACAGGAAATAGATATCAGTACAGGTGTCAATGTTCTGAGAAAACACATTGGTTCAAAAACCAATTTCCCAAACAGGTTCAGCAGTAGCAATCTAGCATAGCTCTCAACCATTAACAGAACCTGCTGCTCCCTCCCCTTAACGAAAAAAACTTTTTTTGCAGACACCAAAAGGTGAAGTCATGAACCAGAAGATGACGATAGACAAGGATTTAACTAATTAAAGCTCTGAATGAAACTGGAATATGCAAGAGTTTTGAGAGTTCAACATTAGCAGTCTACTAATTCAACACACAATGCGTCTTGAGGAAATTTGGGTGACAAGATTTTGAATACAAGTTCCACGTGGCAAGAGAAAAAAAAAGATCTAGCAAACAATAAAGTTCCTCGTGAAATTTGGACCGCCATTCAGGAGAGGGACGAAGAGACTGTCGGAAAAAGAATACTAGCAGTGGGTGAGATAAACACTTCCGCACTTGTCTTTGATCCAAAAAAAGGATAAGATGTTAACTGAATATTGATGCTGTAGTTCCCAAACAATTGTTTGATGACTCCATCAGAAGCAGCAAAAATCACAAATGTCGAACAATGGATAAAAAACCAGCTTGGTGTTGACAGAATTTCAAAGTAGGAAGAAACATTGTCAAAATAAGTACTTAAAAAATGTAACTATACAAATAAGAACTTTCAAGTCTAGCACAATGCTTGGGATGCTATGTGCACTAGAGTTTCTTGCTTCAAATGACTTGTAGAAAGCACAAGATTTGCCTGATATTTAGTAATAGCAACAATTTTCCAAAGAACCCACACTATAGCAGAATACCTAGTGACTTCCACATTCCTAGCAACCTATTAGTTAACATTATTGATTCTATGACAGATAGCTAGATACCTTGATGGAGTTAGGAAGCTGTTGTTTGAAATCACAGAGTCTGTTTTCAATACATAATTGGTTGTTGATTTATATTATAGTATATAAGTAAATCTTTTATAGAAACTATCCAGTATGATGATACAAACATCCATCTTGTTTCATAATATTCATATTTCTGTGGTTACAGTAATGTAATATCCTATTGTACCCAGACTCCAACATTGGTGAAACTTTGCACAAACTCAATCAGAGTTGCTCAAAATAGGAATTCAAGTACCATTAAACATAATGTCAATATGCGGTTCAAAAACTGCAGTATGAGATATCAGATAATTGACATCAAAGTCAATAGATACTTTAAAAGCACAAAGTTAATGCATAACTATGACAGAGATGAATTCTTTCTGCAAAAAAGCAGAGTGCACTAACCTGAAAAACCACTGGTATTTCAGAGTTGAGTAACCGAGTTTTCACAGATATGTTACCAAATGAATGATACAGAATGTAAAGCACTATTTTCTGGTTTGAGATAAATCTTTTTCAGCCACTGGTGGTCTTCATCAAGGTAAAATTGTAGAAAATTGTCTCTCATTAATTCTCTTTCTATTCTCGCCTTCTATACTAAGGAAGGTTTGTGGTCTACTGTCTCTCTCCATAAGTTAAATCTCTTCTGTATTTGAAATTGGGAATAAACTGTAAATGTGTTGCCACTCACCTATCCACAATTTCCAATTAGTTGTAACTTGGAATTCCCTCTTCATCATTCCGAGTGTATCATAATGACTTATCTTTCAGGAAAAGAGATTCATATGAACAAAGAACTACGACCAGAGGGAGTTAGAAGCCTGATGTACGGGTTCAGCCGAGCCGTTAGCTTTAGTTCAAACACCTCATTTGCATTTAGAAATTAGAACCCAGTTACCAATTAACACATGAAATCCCCATCCTAGAATTCAGAACCCATAAAGTTGAAATCTTGGTTTCGCCTCTTATTACGACCAAAGAATTGAATTGCAGAAAATACTTATTGCTACAGGTTTTAAACAAGCTTAAAGAAAGTAGTGAAAGAAGCCTTACATTTGTATAAAGCGAGTAAAAAGTCCCTCCATCCCTGCTTTCTGGAGATGCTTCCTTCACTATCAGACAAGTACATCTTCCAATGTCTATAGGCAAAGGCCTGTACAACAATGACCTGCCAAAAAAAAAAAATACTAATATCGCTTATACCTGGATGGTCATAAGCAAATAACTGATTTTTAACCCAAAATGGAAGGCAGATACAAACCTATTAGGAAGTATAGACCAAGAAGAAACTGGAGCAGCCTCAGAATCAGAATAATCCCAAATGTTACCAGAATTTGGCGTCTCTGTATCAGCATGTTCCCAAATTTTCAACCCAATCTTGGAATCTGGTTCATTTTTTTGTATGCATAGCTGAAGTGAAGATGGCTTCACATCAGACCTCGGGGCTGATGAAAACTGGTTATTCACAACCTTACTAGTCCAATCAAACGGTAAAGCATTTTCCTTGTCACAAAGATTGGATTTTTCAGGTGCTGCATTCTCTTTGTTATCAGATATAACTAGTTGGTTCTGAAGCAAATGAACACCCAGTGCTTCTCCTGTAGTGCTGCTGCCATTGCTGCAGCTACGGTTTTGTCCTAGCTCATTCAAGGGATTATCATAAAGGGAATTGTATGAATTTGAAGAACGAAGTGGGTTTGTAATTTTCTTGAAACCAGACATTTTGAACCCAATTTGGGAAAAAGAGCAGAACCACAGGGTAATATAAATAGGATTCTTGATTGCTTGTTCTGTTGTGGAGCACTTTATTTTTGCTAAGCTTTAAAGGAAAGGGCAGGGAAGTGGTTAGATATGCTTTATCTTGTGTTTGCAGCCACAAGGCCATTGATGGAAAAATTTGAATTTGAAAAAATTTTGGGCATTGGGGCTTTCAAACACGTTGGAATTGGGATATCAATTCTCCAACGGTAAAATTAGGAAACTTGATTGGGTCTTGTCTTGTCAATAGGATGACATGTACTTTTCCCCCAATCGACGGCGGAGTTTGTGGGCCCACCGCCGGAGTTTTGTCGGCTGCTGATTTGAGTACTGCCGCGAAGCAGATTTGAATATATGTACTGCCGTACGTTTGTCTGAAACAAATTTATGAAGCAGATAAAATTCAGCTGCAGATCTTGTGAATATACTCCCTCGATTTTCTTTTTAATTATCATATATCATAAAAATAGTTATTTTAAAATATTTTATTAAAATATTTTATATATATATTTTTTAAAACTTCACTCTTTAATAAAAATTATACTCCCTCAACTTTTTTTATTTATTAAAATAAAGTTTGCACATTTTTATGAAAAAATTAACATAATAATTACAAAACAATATCATAGAATATTCAAAATTAAAATAAAAAATTAAAAAAACTTTAATTATTTTTTTACATATTGTAAAGTGATTTAAATAGTAAATAAAATTTAAAAATATTTATTTTTTAAATTTTTTAAAATAATTATTTTTAACCACTGAAAAAAATAAGAACGTAGCAATTATTTTATTCTTTTTTGACCTTTAGTGATCAAGAAAATGACGGCTCATTTCCATTAATTATGTGACTCTCATCATAACCCTTTTGCCAGGGACGTGATGACAGAGCTAACACACTTTATACGTTACAATATTGAGCTAATGATTATAATTTAGATGTTTATAAGCAATCATACAACAATTACATAATAACAGCATCTTCAACCAGCAACTCTATTTTTTACTTTTAAAAAAAAATCAAATTTGAAAAAATTAACTCCGACCTATTATTTTATTTTTTATTTTAAACGTATATAAAATTTAAAAAAGTAAAACTATTTAAATAATAAAATACAAAATGAAAATTCAAAATTATATATTTTTTTAATTTATAAAATAAATTATTACTTCTTTTTTCTAGCAATCACTCTATATAATTTATTTTTCTTATATAATTATTTAATATATTATTTATATGCAATATCATTAAATAGTTGTTTATGACAAGTTAAAAATTTGCATCTTTTAGTGGTATTTCAAATACAAATACTGTAGTATTTATTTTGTAATTATAAAATTATGTGTTTAATTAAAAATTTTATATATATATATATATATTTTACTTAAGAATTTTCTTCAATTTTGTATAAATTAATCAAGTAAAATCTCTAAGTATGCAATATTCAAATTATAAAAAGATTTTTAAATTTGGATCATATGGATATGGATGAAGGATTTTGAAAATTTAAAGATATTGATATCTAAAGTTTGAAAAGATGGCTCTTCTTTATATCATCTGAGTCCGAGACCTACTCTCCTAACTTATCATATTTTCACTTAATTTAAAGGGTAAAAAGGGATAAATATACCCTTTAATTTTGCGTATTTAGTGCATATACCCCTCTTAAAAATGCAAGGCATATACGCCCTGACGTAACAAATGGTATATATACCCTCTTCGTCTCCAATAAATGGTGTATATTTACCATTTTTAGTTAACAAGATTGAATTTTAAAAAATTTTAAAACTCTGATTTTACTTTAAAAAAATAAAATACATAAATTAAAAAGTTAGCCTATTTCATTTTTTATTTCTCCGCATCGACCCAATTAAAATAATTCAATTCCTCTTTATTCGATTCGTTTTAAAATCATTTTATGACCGAGCACAGAGATTGAGGCTTTTTCTATTTGAATCGCTCTAGAGGTAAAAAATAACTAGCTAATTTTTTAAAGCCACGGGACATTTCAGCCTTATAAACAAGTTTTAAATTTTTTTTTTAAATTCAGAATATAGGCCGGCTTAATGAAAAGGGTAAATATGCATCATTTGCTACGCTATGATATACACAATTCATTTCCGTTAAACAAATACGACATATATACCACTTTTAACGATGCAGATATCCACTCTAAATCGCAAAGCTTGAGGGATATATTTCCCTCTTTGCCCTAATTCTAAATAAGGATTTTGCAGTGATTTCACATCAATGTAACGACCGAATGGGGTGAAGAAAGCTAAAATAAATAGAAAAAACGATGAAGATCTTTCTTTCGTGAAAATTATCCAATCAAAAATAATCTATTTATTGAGAAGTTGATGTAGTCATTGCAAAATTAGGCAACAAGGCAGAGAAATGCAAGATATAAAAAATAAAATCTAATGACAAAATTTAGATTCTATTAGTGATCCAAATGTTCATGAATTTATACAACAAGAAAAAAGACGAATAATGGATAAAAGAAGTCAACAATTTCAACAAATACAAATCGGCGCCCACTATAATTCTCGCTACTTCATTCAATAATGTTTTTCTGATTGCCGCATGATCTCGAGCGCTAGTTTATTACTACATTATTTTTATAATTTTCTAAATTATTATGTTATGTATTGTATTTTAAAATTTTGATGCATGTTAATCATGACCTTATCAATATTTATTGTCCTATTATTTAAAGTATATTGTGTTATTTATTAACATTATATTATATTTATACATTTAACTTTATGGTGATTATATTTTTAATACAATTATAAATTATAATAAAATTAACTTGTGTTTTTAATAATATTATATACAAAAATTAATTAATAAAAATTATATATTAATTTAAATTTAAAATTTTAATTTTATATTATTGTTTGATTATTTAATTTTGATTTTATAAATTTTTAATTGATTAATTTAATTAATTCATAATTAATAATTCTTTGTAATTTCTAATATTTGATCAAATATTGAAATAATAAATATTTTATTCAAACCAAAAAATAGCCAACGAATGCTAATAACCCAAATTAAGTTACACTATTCTAAATAGAGATGGGTTGGAGAGGAAAATCCTATTTTTGCTTCAAATTTAGAATTTGGAGCAAAAAATAGAGATATGTCGGAGATGGTCTTATAGGTTATTTGCCCAGGTTTCTAAAATCAACTTACTTTGAAAAGTACTTATTAAAAAGTACTTTTAATAAGAAGCAATTTGTATTTGTTCAATAAATTTGGTGCTTTGAAAGAACAATTGCAGATCACCAAACTTTTGAAAATTGCTTCTAAGGTATTTTTCTAAAAGTGTTTTTAAGAAACTATTTTTAGCTTCGAAAAATAGCTTCGTTACTCCTTAAAAGCAATTATTTTCTCCCAAAAGCTTGGCCAAACACCTCCGTTTTTTAAAATAAATACTTTTAACCTCTCAAAAACTTGACCAAATAAATTATAAGTATATCCTATGTGATTCTAGAGTTTGAAGAGAAAAACTTATGAATTTTATGCAATTTAGTGAATTTATATGGATGGAATTACTTGGTAATAAAAGCGTATCAGCTAGACAAATAATATGTCTACTTGTTGAGGGGGTAATTTGGTCATTTGATCATTTCATGTAATCCAAAAATTTTAAAAACAAAACAAAGGCCCATCAAAATTTGCTATTTTTTTTTTCGTATAAAATTATCGAACATTAGTGTAAAATATGGGTTCATTTCAAACTCATGATCTTTTAAATAAGTTCTTTCATTTTTTAATTTAACCTCGACGATATCAATATAAGTTATATATTTATAATTGAAATATTTGATCTTCAAAATTAATAACTATTAATTCTATTTCAACTTCAAAATAACAACAATTTAAAATAATTACTTTTAACTTTTTGATCCGTTTAAAAATTATTTTGATAAATTCGATATATCTTTAGTTTAAAATCATAAAATTCAAAATCTTCTTTACTTTTTAAAATTTCATGCTAAGTCAAAATCAACAAACAAATCAAACCGAGAAAGTACCATTTAATTCTCTTCACCTTTCATAAGAATTCCGTGGACACTTATCTATTATTGAAAATTAAATTTTAAAGTGAAATAACAAATAAATCTATTCATTACATAGAATATATAATAAATAATACAATGTTCTTCACATCTGACCCGAACAACGCCCTAAACGCCTTGACTAGTTTGTATATAAGTGCAATGGTCTCAAATATTTTGAAAGATTAATGCTTCCTTTTAAAATGAATGACAAAAGATTTTTTGTAATCTATAAAAAACGAATGATCTTTTGAAAGAATTTTCACTTGAATATTTTATTTACTCTAAATTGAAATTTTTTTTTATTATAAATATTATGTCATTTAAAGATCATATGCTTAGAAATTATAATCATACAAATGAAATGTTATATTTAAGATCATGTTTTAGAATTTTATTTTCTTGTCTGGTTAAATTGGATCATATAAATTAAAACGATAAAGTAAATAAGAAAATTTTTTATGGTGTATCTTATTTAGACGCCTATTTTAAAATATACCTAGCTTTTTTCAAAATTTTTGTATGTCTACCTATTTTTGTAACAACCCTCAAAAGTCCCCAAGATTAGAGACTCTAGATCAAGTAGAAACCAAATGTAAAAACTAAAGTCTATCGCGAACGAGCTCCAGACAACTCGTTAGGATGTGGAACAATGAGTCATGATGACAAATGACTGATCGTGGTAAGGAATGACGGGTCATGATATTCCGTCCATGACAAGGAGAATCGTAGTGAGCAGTTGGTTCGCTGGCTCACGAGCCGCGGACAAATCCTCGTGGCCTCAACCAATGAGCAATCCTATCCGTCTCACTCCGCTAATGATCGAAACTCACCAAAGGGCTCGAATGACCATGAGACTTGTACGACTCGTTGTTACCGGGCGAGAGAAATTGCGACGCAGTTCCAAGGGTAATTGGTAAATTTTTATGTTTTTAACTCCTAAAACTGCATTATTTTGGGAATACATAAAGAGTATATTTAATGGTTTAATTAGTCTAAACCCTATTCCTTCTATTACAACATGAATTCAAGATCATTAAACTCTCTAGTTCATCGAGCAAGCTAGAAGCCTTTTTTCTCCAACCTTGGTTTCTTCAAACTTGAATGTAAGCTAACTTTCCAAGTATGAAGCTACCTAAAGTGAGCATTTCTAATCATTCTTATGTCTTACATCCATGCAAGAATTCATTGAGATTAAAGTTAGGATTTTGGCTAAATTTTGAATTGTCTTTCCCTATATAATATGTTGAATTTTTCATATTGAGTTCTATCTATCAGACTTTGACTTAGTGATTTTGATCCTATTCTTTTGATTGTTGGTCATTATTCTATTGTTGATTGTTGATTGAGGTTGGTTCATGTCTCCTTTCTCATGAACCCAATGGCATAAAGTCATGATTTTAAAAGGGCATTATTTTAAGTAAATGCATTGTTTTCTACAAAGTTGAGCATATTTTAAAGAGAGTATGCATAAAAGAGATTTTTGAGATAGAAAATATGATTTTGAGCATGATTTTTAAAGCTAAAGTGAAGTCATGTTTTGAAACTCGAGATGTTTGGAGCATAAGGTCTCCCAAGTTTTAAGAATGTTTTCTGAGCAAAGGCTCTAAAGAGATTTTCAAATATTCATTATATTTATAGCTAAAGTGCTTTATAATGATAAGCTTTTAAAATGCCTTAGATAGGCATAAATATATGAGCATATGTTTTGGGGAGGATTATTTAGCACCGAGTTGGGTGAAGAGTTCAAATACCCTAAAGTCCTAAAACCATGTGGCCAAAGGTAGGATAGGATCATGTCATCGTTCCTAGTGACTCCCTCAAAGGTAATTCTGTAAGGACTTGAGTTATGGATCCACAGATTGTGATCGTTCCTGCTCGGGCAAGGCTTTAAGCTACCGCCAACTGAGCAACACCTTGCATCATGTGCTCATTCATGATGGTGTCGGTATGAGAAAATTTCCATCCGGGGCTTAAATTTTGCATTTGTTTTGATGCACAGCTTTTATTGCATAACTATTTTATATATTGATCATATTGTGTTTTTGCATCATTCAGAGCTTCAACAAACTACTATTTTTGTTAGTTTATTCTTTCAAGTTCATATACTCTGCTTAACCTGTTTCATTCATTCTTATTACATACCGTATATTTCACGTACTTACGCCATTTGACGTTGCATCTTATTATGACAGACTCTCAAGTCGACAGTGACAAAGCAGTTGCATGCGCGCTAGGATGTTACTATCATTCACCAAGCAGAGGCTCTATTTTCGAAGGAGTCTCGCTTTGAGTATTTTATTTTATGTAGTTTGAGGTAGCCGTGGGAGCTGGTCTCGATACCTCGTCTTCGGCATTAGGGGCTTTATAGATAGAGTTAGAGTTGAGTAAATAATGTTACTTTATAACCTTGATTTTGGTTTCGCTTTATCAAATCTATCATTTTACTTAGCCATTGCAATTATTACTTCCCTATACTTTATTGTATTCTAACTAATAGTGTCGTGTCAAAGGTTCGCTGGATCATGAAAGCGATCTGAGTTTGCCGACGTTCAGCCGTATCGGCCGGGGGTGCGACACTTTGCAATAACTTTGCATACGTGGCATTTGAAGTTCGTACAAATGCCAAGCTGTACGAGCGAAGACAGATTTCTACTTAAAGTTCAAGTAAAAACGACTAAACTTCAATCATATATGCATAAACTCTAATTAAAAATGATTAAGTTTAGTCATATATGTATAAAGTACAGATAAAATTAGTTAAATTTTAAACATTTTACATGATATTATATATTTGAAGTTATCTCAAATAACAATAGATTTTTAATTTTTATACATTTACGAATATTGTTTCAGTGGTTGGTCCCAAAATCTTATCCATGCGGATTTCGCTAGTAAATGAAAGAAAACAAGTGGCATATATAAGTCCAAGCTTCCAGAAAACCCAGGTTGGCTTGGGCTCAAAACCTACTAAGTCCAATCACTACCATTCCAATAGGCCAAGCCCAACAACTAGCAATCTGAATAGATGCCCGACTAGAATTGGCTGCATCAAACCGGATCCCAATTTCCTTCTACCACCTACGCCACTGCCACTGATAAAGTGGGATAAATTCCTGGATCGTAAGTGAAAACGAGTGGCTCTCTTCTGACCCATTTTTGCATTAATAGTAGTATACAGCCATGGCCCTGCAGAAAATTGTGCAACATGAAGGCAGCAATGACGAACGCAGTCACCCTCTCTAGCTCAACATTTTGGCACCACTACAAAAAACCCACTTCAAGAATCAACCCGAATTTCAAAATTGGAGCATCATTATCAACCTCAGCCAACATGGCCACAAAGGCAACTTGCCATCATAGTCGGAGGTGGACGTGTGGGGAGAGCTTTACAGGATTTGGGTAATGGAGATGATGTTTTGGTTAAAAGGGGTGAACCTGTACCTAGTGATTTTGCCGGTCCAATCTTGGTTTGCACCAGGAATGATGATCTTGAAGCTGTACTTGAAGCTACTCCTAAATCTCGTTGGAGCGGTATGGTGGAATTTCCATCAATTACACTGTTACCGTAGTGTTAGTGCTCCCTGTTTAATTTAATGTGAACATATTTACTTTTAGTGTTAAATAAAGAGACCCTTTTCTAAATTTGAGAACACCAATTTGACTTCTCTCATTTTACCTAGTTTTGTTGAGGGGTCTATCCGAAATAGCATCTCTGCCTTTACAAGGCATGTGTAAGGCTCACACTACCCTCCTAGACCCCATTTATGAAATTTCCCTGGGCATGTTGTTGTTGTTTATTTTACATAAAGTTACAACAAAGTTATAGCATATTTACACCAGAAATTTCAAAAGTGTGAACTCGCAGACATTCTTTCCAGCCTTCTTAAAATTGGGGTGGGTTTGGCTCGAACTCATCACTGAGTACAAGAGCTGTAATGTCATGTCAACCCCCTAAGATAAATTTAGCAACCCTATTTCCACAGGATCCATTGCACGAAAGGAGGGATAATGTGCAACTTCAGATTGTCAATTATATGTTTTAGGTTAATGGCAGACCGATTCGAGGTAGTAGAACAAATGTTACAATATGTTTAAGACTGTATGTCCAAAAAGAAAAGCTTTTCTTAAACTCTGTGCCCAGTCAAATAGGTTCATAATTTGGAAATGGAAGGAGTACTACCATCCACAGCTCCATTCTTACCATGCTACACTATAATTTATTTGTGAGAGGTGTTATGCTCTAGTTGTTAATATCGGTTGACTACTTGCTTCAATTGAAGCTGAGCTTTGGGCTGCCTTAAATTTCTGGTTTCAAATGCTGGACTTGAATTTGTCTATTAGGCAGAGCATGACAAACGTCAAACAATATTTGCAGTCTGCTATCAAGATTATGTATGAAATAACATTTTAATTTGAAATTTTAGCTGTCATCTGTCGCTCCACAACAATTGTAGTTTTGTTTATGTGATATTTGGTTTGTTTCTTCATAGACATTATTATTTCCTTTTTTTTGCATGAATGGACATATTATTTCCTTTTTTCATGAATACATAGGTATTGTTTCCTGTTTTCTTCAGGTTTTTTCCCTAGGTGTAGTTTACATTTACTTATGTTTAATGGATGATGTGACCCGTAATAAATCTTGATGTAGCAGATTTGGTGTTTTTCCAGAATGGGATGCTGGAGCCTTGGTTCCAAAATAAAGGCCTCGGTGATGCAGACCAAGTTTTGGCATATTTTGCAGTATCAAAGCTTGGTGAACCCCCAACTGATGGGAAAACTGATACGAATCCTGAAGGATTGACTGCGGCTTATGGAAAATGGGCTTCTGCAGTGGCTGCAAGATTGCATGGCGGAGGACTCTCTTGCAAGGTAAAGCATGAACTTCACATGATTTTGTTTGCTTGGTGTAACCTTATAATATCATGCCGTGAAAAGTTCCCGTTTGATGCTATTGGAGGTTGGCTGGAAAGAGTAATTTTAAGTTCTTGTTAATTGGAATAGGGTTTGTCTAAGTTACTGTGTTTTATTTTGAGGACTTCGACATAATAACATTAGCCTCAATATTTTCCTCCATATTGAGCCAGACTCGCTTTCCTCCATTGGACTATTTGAGTCTTGTTATTCAACAGTTTAATACTAAATGCTGCTGAAAGTATACTTCTCTCCTTGTATTTCATAAAAGGAAAAGGGTAAACAGTGTGGACTAAAAGGAGACGCTGCTTAGCTAATTCACATTGAAAGGTGATACAAAATCAATGCAAATGATTGGAGACCCATTTCATTTTATTTCATTTTGTAACTTGCAAAGTATAGTCTTCAAATTTTCACCTGCTAGCCGACAAGGTCCAGGATGTCCATTATTCATCTTTCAACACTGCACCTAATAGTGGCATCTAATAGACCACTACTCAGATCTATATTTTATTTTTCTTTTTGTGAAAACTAGGTACTTGAGAAGGAGCCTTTTCAGAAGCAAATGCTGGAGAAGCTTATATGGATATGTGCTTTCATGCTTGTTGGAGCTCGCCATCCTGGAGCAACAGTTGGAGCTGTTGAAAAAGAGTACCGCTCCGAGGCGAGTGACTCATCTTTGAAACCCTTTTAACCTATGCACTTTTAATTTTTTTTTGAAAGGTTTGTTTATCTTGTTTCAAGTGTTAGAATAACTACCCTCACCTTATAACTCCAAAGAGACTACTGTTAGTCTCAGAATTTTTATTTTTTATTTTTAAAAGAAGAGGCTATCTTGTTTTAAGTGCGAGGGACAGAAAACACAGACACTAATTGGTATTACTTTTGTGTTGCTATAGCCTAAGTAGAGACTCCTTGTATGAAGTAATAGCATCCCTCGAGTAACTACTGATACTTAAATTCACTTTTCAGCTTATTTCCCCTTTGATAGGATAATCCGGCATGTGTGCAACTGAGAGGTCTCACACATGGGATTATTTCACAAGTTGAAATAGAATTGACTACTAAACCACTGCTTGTTGATTATATTCATGGTATTGGTGACTTACATGTATGTAGTGTATCAAGAGAAACTGGTTTTGCTGCTCGTCAACTTTGTTTCTATTGTGTAATTACCATAATTGTTGCTTGATACCAAAGCAATTGAACTTATTCCACTCTATAGTAATTTGTGGATCTTCAAATACGTGATGTCACTATTTAAACCAACTATACATTGTATATGACGGGGCTAAATGCGCTCGTGGAAGTTATTGTTCCAGTTATATCAACTCAAGTTGCCTTCAACATGGAAAGGCAAATACCAGCTATCTGGATTGGGTCCCAACATCACCTATTTGTTTGCTTTTCCTTCTTTTTTATCCTTTTCCAAACTAATGTGGCTTTCCATGGCCAATTTGGTCATAGTCAAGCATACTAGTAATAGGAGGAACTGAAAGTTGGATGGTTCACTTGCTTTCTAAATGTTATCAGCTAGTACAGATGATAATGTAGATGACAGGATGTTATTAACTAGGTTCACTGCTTTCAGGTGTCTAAACTGATTGCTGAGCTTGCGGCTGCAGCAGCTGCAGAGAAAGGTCTAGTTTTTGAAGATGCCATGGAGGATAGGCTCTGCGCTTACTCGCGAGCAGTTGCACACTTCCCAACGGCTGTCAAGGAGGTAAGAAATTTAGATTTTTTGATTGACATTACAGTTTGAACCCTGCACTTTAACCATCCCATTTGTCTGATCCCCTGTGTAGTTCAAATGGAGAAACGGATGGTTCTATTCACTCTCTGAGAAGGCAATCGCAGAAGGGAAACCAGATCCATGCCCATTACA
Source organism: Datura stramonium (assembly GCA_018107945.1). Classification (NCBI taxonomy): domain Eukaryota; kingdom Viridiplantae; phylum Streptophyta; class Magnoliopsida; order Solanales; family Solanaceae; genus Datura; species Datura stramonium. Next base: position 626,254 of record JACEIK010000004.1, on the reverse strand, counting down.
TACTGCATGGCTTAAAGAACTAAACATAGTCTAAGATATGACGGTTACTTGATATATTATGATTGTTGAGGCCCCCTATTTGTCTTTTTCGAGGATGTATATGAGAGAGCTGCTGTATCAATTCACTGTAAAATAAATATTGTCCTCCCATTTCATATGGGTATCATTCCAATTCTGCTCTTCACTGGAAAACTTTTTAGCCTTATGACTTTGTAGGATAACAAGCGCTTTGTAGATGAATTAAGGGGTCATCTGGGTTGAGTTATTAGAAAATTGTTTACAGTATAAAATTGCTTATTTATCCATCTCTACTTGTCCTTTTCATTTCCCGTTTATATTAAAGTGCATTTACTTGGTTAAAAACTTTGTCAATACAGCTATACAAATTACTGTTCGGAAAATGTCGTTGTTGCTAATAAATTGTGATAAAATTTAAGTATGCTTTGAAATAGTACAGCATACTAGAAAATTGGATTCTAAATGGTAATTGAATGCCTATGGGGAACACATGAAGAAACCACCCATCTGAACTAAATTCGAGACGAGGAATAATCTTTCTTAGAAAGTAAAAATAATGATTTGAGGGACAAGTGTGTGTGTAATAATTGTTTGTGTACTCCATCAAATGGGTGCTCCCATATTTTAATGGAACTGAAGTTTATGTACAAACACCATCTACACTATGTTTTTCCACAAACCCAGCATTACAAAATTACCAGAGGATTACACAAAGTATACAAAATATATGAATCAGATTGCAGGGCACGTCTCTTGATGTCCCCACTCTCCAAGCCTCCGTGTGTTTTCTCCCAGAATTGACATCGACCTTCATCTTTAGCAATGAATTTTGTGCCCCTGTATTAGCGGCACAGGCACAAACAACCAGCATTGTACTGTGGCACTGGAGCTACTTTCACTCGTCATAGCCTCACAAATCAAACTAGTACCCTTTTCGGGGAGATTGAGGTAAAGTCCAACTCTTAAAAGTCTCCAGGTTGGTATCATTCTTGCAAATCTAGTGTAACAACTGCAAACATTTTTTAACATGCTCTAACTTCCCAGCATTTGACTGTGTATTTGGAGGACCTAGAAGATCAAATGTCGCTGGCAACGAGCCATCAGCTGATAGTACCAACATCTTCATCGAGGGAATAAAGCACCTTCATCTCAACCATCATAATCCAAGTCCTTTGTATCCTTGTTTGTTGATTGCCTAAGTAGTTTTCCTCCATCATCATACCAATCAAGATTCTCACATGGAGTAGGGAAGATTTTTCCAATAACACGTCCTTGAACAAAAGAACATTGGAAGATACGCTTCTTCTTGTATGTAATTCCTACAGACATGTCCTGAAAAGTAATATTCTGAACAGGAATCTCAGGGCTCCCATAAATACGTGCTGGTATACGAACTCCTTGCCCACGAATACCAGTAAAGCTTATATCCTCAATAACTGGAAGAGCTTTTGGATCATAGCCTTCATCAGGATGCTCATTGTAGTCGGTCTTAATTACAATGCCCACACGAACATTCTGTAGGGTCAGGTTGCGGTAGATAACATGTCGGATATGACCACCCCTACCAGGGCTAGTTTTAATTCTTATTCCTCTTTTTGAGTCCCATACAAGGAGATTCTCTACTATTATATTTGACACTCCACCAGACATTTCACTTCCAATTGATACTCCAGCACTGTTGATAATGAGCAAGTCAGTCTGACATTAAGAACCAAAAAAGACGCACAACTCAAACGGAAACAATTATTACCTAATCATTGAGCGCACTATGAGGTTACGAATAGTGATATTGGAAGACGGCCGGGAATATGCAATTCCATACTGATCCCAGCCACTCTTGATTGCGACTCCATCATCCCCCACGCTTATATAACTATCTTCTATCACCATATCCACACATGAATCTGCATAAGATCCATCAGCTCAATATTTTTGTCTTACAAGACAAGACAAAAAAAATGCACTATCCAATACATGTACAAAAGACCTTGAGTGTTTCAGTTTTTATAACCCCACTTGGAGGCGAACCAGAGTTTGAAGACGGTCGGGGTACCATTATCTTAATATAAAAAGTCAGTAAAAATTTTAATGACGACTGAGGGATACCGTGTCGGACTGGTCACTGATAGCGAGCAGTGAAAATACAACTATATAGGTCCAATATGATTATAAAAAAGAAAAACTTTAGCACAAATGAAATAATTGAGAGATATAACTTAATGGTTAAGATTGCGCAAAATGTATTAAAATGATGCAAGTTCGATTCGTAGCTCAATTATTTGTGCGTTTTAATTTTTCCTTGAAGTGCAAAAGCAGATGTTTTAAAATAAATACTGTTCAAAATGATGCTACAGGGACTCAAACCCGGGTCTCAACCAGGGTATTACTCCTGTGTACCAGCATGCCACCAAGCACTTTCAGCTTTTGGGGTGCACAATTTAATATCTAATGGTTTCTCAATATATATACGCATTTATATACATAACTTTTTCCGAAGTTAACGGGTGCACGTACACCCCCAAGCTTCTACGTGGGTCCGCCTTGGACCCCACCAGTCTCTCTTTCCCAAAAAGGATGACCCATTTCACACTTAAGATTCTGTATTTAGAGTGAGATGATACACCGGTTATCCTTTTATTACAAATAGAAGCAGAGTCTTCAGTAAACACATCGAAGCTACAACCAAACAATAAATATTACTAGAATGTATAAGCAGTTCTTTTTTTAAAGAAATTTGTGGTCAATGAAACTTGTAGAATCTGCTGGTACATGCACATAAATCATGACCTAGGTATTTTCACACACTTGCCCTGAATGCATTAGTTTTGGAAGGAAAAGAGGCTGTGGATGAGATAGAGCAGATTTATTGCAACTATTCTTGATATTGCACGAGTTAACTTTTTGACAAAAAATTGACTTCTGCAGAGCATATATAAGCATTTAAAAGTATTCCTGTACAGCACTTCCTATAGAACTCTTGACAACTATTCTTGATATTGCACGAGTGAACTTTTTGAGGAAAAAGCAATTTATAGAGCATACATAAGCATTTAAAAGTACTCCTATAGAATGCCTACAGAGCAGATCAATGCGAGCATTTAAATGGGAAGTGATGAAGGGGAAAAAAGCCAACGTCCAACTTACAGTTACAAGCCAAGTGATCAAGAAAAGCATGAAGAACAAACTCCAAGTACAATTTAATAGGAATAAGGCGAACTCACCAGGGTCTATGCCATCAGTGTTTGGGGCTTCAGTCAATGGAGCAAGAATAGTTACATTTTTGATAACAACATTTTGGCAGTCATAAGGGTGAAGAGTCCAAAATGGAGAATCCCGAAATGTAACATCAGAAATGTGAATATCTCTTGACCACAGGAGTTGAAGAAGTGGGCCCCTGGTGTAATTCAAAAGATTTTTGCGGTATTTCTCCCACCATGACCGGCCTTGTCCATTAATGGTACCATTATGCCCTGTTGCACAATTGTTTAATCAATCAAAGAAATGTTTGCACTATTCTCAATAACCTTTACAGAATCACATTTGAATATGTACTTTGTTTGGGGAGCTTGTCACTAACTCGCTATATGAGAAACATTTGCAGAGGAAACTAGAAAGTATCGGAAAACAAGATACATAACTAATTAACTCTATAACAGACTCTAAAAGCACAGCTAGACATAAAGAACATGTGGCGGAACAGCATGCATGAAAGAAGAATGTACATACTTTTTTGTAGTAGTTTTACTAGTTTAAACTTTTAAACCTTATTTGTACACAAGAAATATTGGAAACATTTGACAAACTTAATAACGTAGTGTTGAGTCCAAATCTTCAAGAGGACTGGGTCCTCCTCACCAGCATTAAGTCATTAACAGTCACACTAATAACTTGGGAAATCTTCAATCATATAGTGATTTACCGTAATTCCTACTAAGTGACAAAAAGTAGCACCAATTCAAAACTGAAGGGATAATAAAAGTACTACAGTACTGCTTTTTTTATATGATATTATTACTTTACCAGTTATGACAACATCCTTAAGATTTTGCCCATGGATTAAACTTCCATAACGTGGGCCACGGCGTTCTCTTCCATATCCATATGATGGCAAAGGAGGCAGTAGTGGCCAATAGCTCTCATCCTGTTGCATGCATTTAAAACTTTATAAATTAGGAGCAGTATGTGTATCACCTTCAACCAAGCATACTTGCCTATAATGTTATTTCAAAATTGACCTAATAATTGTTGGATGTGGCAAAGGAACATACTTGGAAGTTACTTCCAGAAGAAGGAAATTAATGAACCTATTCTTAAAAGCTTCAAAAGGCAATCAATTCAAAACTATCAAATAGCAAATTAACTTTCAGACATGAATAGAAACAACATCTCATGTCTAAGTTTGCCCAAAAGTCAAGCGACGGTTGAGTCTATAGGCAGACAACCATCTAGATTCTAGACACAATCGTAGCCACCTATCGCGAGCCAAAACTAACCATGAGTTAAATAAATCCTCAGAGATTATACTTTCTGTTGACTTTATAACATTAATTACTGCATATAAATAGAATAGATTTGCATATGACCACGGCAGACACCAAAGAAATGCTGATGCGTATGTACATGCATAAGAAGATGCTATAGAAGAGTAAGGAACAAGACCAGATCTAACAAAATGCCTGTTTTATATGCATGTGCACGAGGAAGTGATGTATCTAGGGAAAAACAAATGCAGTTACACCTGTCATAAATGGATAGAATTATGCCTCAATGCTAAAATAAGAAGACGGTACAGGAATGGCGGTAAGCTTGCGCTTGTCGTTAGTATAGGAAGGGAAAGGGTAGGTTCATGCCTAATTAAGCATACTCAAGGACAAATAAATATTAGGACCTGTACTAAACCCTATCATATATCTTCACAACTAGATATCTCCTATTCCAATTCCGCAGTATCCTTGAGTAACACAAAACTGCACAGAGCTTTGCAGTAAATAATACTCTTTTTAGCTTTACACTTGATACCACTTCTGGGTCGTGAACGTCCACCATTATATTGCATGTTGATTTACACGCAATCCTATAGCTGTTATCCAAATCCCATCAATGTACATTAAAGGGGTGAATATCAGGCTTTCAATTGGAACTGGAACTTGAAGTACAACGAAAATGACTCCTTTGTTTGCTAAAATTAGTGACTAAATTTTCAATAATCATACTATTAAAGGATAAATTTGAACACGCAATGCATCTGACTGAATTAAAAAGGGAATCTTTTTCAAACAGTTTAGTTCAAGTTCTTTTCTACATGTTCAGGGAAACTGAAAACGAAATCGATTACGTATAGAGAACTTACATCAATTCCAAGAATAACCGCATTTTCAGCGAGGAAGAGCGTCATGTGACTTGTGAGATTGAACGGCGCCGTAAGCCAATGACCAGGCTGGACATTGAGCTGGCCCCCACCTCGCTTCCGAATTTCAGAAATTGCCCTCTCGAATGCCTTTGTGTTTATGGTGACGCCATCGCCGACAGCTCCGAAATCGGAGAGATTGAAGACTAGAGGCCGTAGCTTAGGGATGGGCCTGGAAGGTGGTGCCAAACCTCGATATATCAGAATCCGTTCCACTGCAGTCCTTTGCCAAACGACGATCAGAATAAATCCAACAGCCCAGAGAAGAGTAAGAAGAGTGTGATGAGAAAACAGGAAGGATGGAACCAAACGCTTGTATTCAAGTTTACGGTGTTGGAGCCGGAAGGAATCCGCCATGGATTAAAACAAAAGTATACAAATTTGATGAAGAATTTTAGTATGAGTGGAGTGAGAATAGGGAAATGCGAAAAATGAGATCAGTAATCACAGCTTCCAGTAGTAGAGTGGCGAAGAAAGATCCCTTTTTTTGATTTACGGAAATGAAAAGAACACGGAGCGGTTGTTGCGTGTCTAAGTCGGGAGAACTGCCAATTTATGGGCTCCAGCTTTCCGTATCGGACCTTGATGGGCTTGTCTGATTAAGTTTAGTTGGGCTCAAATGGGCTTTTGCCATCTGGTTGCTTTTATATGAGGATGATCTGTTTTGATATTGCTATTTAATATGTTTGTGTCTCAAATTAGATTTGATAAAATTAAAATAGTGCATGAAGTTATATATTAGTTGAAATTCGGTCATATCAGTCTCAAGTTCATGCATATATAATTGAAGTTCAATCAAAATAATTGAAATTAGATAAAAAAATCATTGAACTTCAACCGTATGCATATGAAACTTCAGTTATATAAAATCTCATATAGTTTAAAAGTTTAGATTTTATTAAAATGTTTGAAAGTAAACTTTGTCAAGGCTAACTCCGTTATTATAAAGGGGTACATGAACAAAAAAATTTCTAAAACAAACACAGGTTAAATACGTAAAAATCAGATCTCAATGCACTTTGCCCCTTTAAGTAGGACACCTATCAAGTAAAATTAGAAATGAATTATCCTCCATTCATTTTTATTGGTGGACAATGAATTTTGCACACTCCTTTAAGAAATATTAAATAAAGTGCTTACTTTATCTTGATATTCTATTAATTAGTGTATAACTTTTAATGAATTTGAAAAATAATTTGGATAAACAGTTAATAGTGTTTTAAAAGGTGGGGTATGAGGCGAGGTGTTTTATATATCATAGGTCGAGGCGTAAGCTTTGATACACGGGGCGTAAGTCTCATAG
>JACEIK010000004.1:600961-612748 GCA_018107945.1 Datura stramonium | reverse complement strand
CACCTTTTTCTAAATAAATAAATATACATATGAACTGAAAATAGGGAAAAAAAAATTCTGTTATTAAGCATATCAAAATAAAGAAAAAATATTTCATGCAGTAAAATAATATATCATCTAAAATTCATTATTATTATAATCTCGTAGAAGTGATTTTGAAATTTAAATTAAATAAGTATTATTGAAAAAAATATAAAAAGTATTAATAGAAATGAAGACTAGCTACAAAAATTATGTCTCACTTTAACATATTATTAATATCTTTTAAACTTAAAAGTTATGTTTGATAGTTTAAACTTTAAATATGTGTATCTGAAGTTTTGGAACTATTTAACCAAATTGCAAATAAAAAAAATTAAATATCTAATGTTCAAACTTTAGCCTAGAGAACATGTCTAAAATTAGGTCTTAACCAGCTAAATATTATATACATATGAAAATTGAAATTGATTTTGACTAAAGTTACAAAAATTTAGGATGTGGCTATGTATTAAACAGGGTACTCAAATCGGCTATCTGTGCAATTCGGCGCGTGGAGACCCCCCACCCCACATCCCGAGACCATTCGTCATCCAACACAACAAGAGGCATCTTCTTTGTTCTTTTTCTTTGGTATTGGTCTACGAAGAGCTTTCAAGTCGTAAGAAGAAAGTTCCTGTGTTAGTCGTTTTAGCGATCATCCTCGTCTCCGTTCTCCGGCGTAACAAGCTCTCGGTAAATCATCCTGTGAACTTTCTCTTCCATACTAGTTACACAAATTGATAATCGATTGACGGTTCATTTGCCGCTTTTCTTAATTCTTTTACTTAGGGTTTACTAGAAAGATGATCTCCTCTGGTTAATGTACCTGTCTCTCTCTTTATTATTACTACATGAATTGTGGTTCAATTTATTTATTGATCGATGGAAATTTTCTCGTGTGCAAAGGAGGGGAAAAAAGAAGAATGAAATAAGGATGACAAAGGTTTAATTTTGGGGTTTCAGGGTCTGCTATTGGAAAATCCTTGAAGAGGAGCTAGAATTTGGTGAAGATGTGGGCAGCTTCTTGCCTTGCGTCATGCTGTGCGGCGTGCGCTTGTGACGCTTGCCGTACGGTAGTGTCGGGGATCAGCCGGCGTTCTGCCAGGATTGCCTATTGCGGTCTTTTTGCTTTGTCACTCATTGTCTCGTGGATTCTTAGGGAGGTTGCTGCCCCTCTAATGGAGAAAATACCATGTAAGATTTTTTTTTTTTCTCTTTTCAATTTTGATACATGAGCTTTTTAACTTATCAGATCTTTCTTCTGTTGTATGCTATGGCTTTCATCTCTGCATTTCTACCTTTGACTGTTGGCAAATTGGTCCTGCAAGTTTAAGATCACTCGTCCTGACTCCTAAGTTGATCCTAATAATTATAACTATGTGGGCATAAATGATTCTTAAACTAATGCACAAAGAGGCTAAAATGGTTACTGTAAGTCCATTAAACATAAAGGACTAATGTAGATTTCAGACTGCTGCGAACGGTCAAATTTGAACTGAATCCGTTGGTGGCAACTCGAGTTAGACAAGAGGCAGTGCTATAATTTCCTTCACTGATTAACGCAATGAACTTGAATCAGTGGCCTCTCTTTGTCTTCTTCCATTTCAACTATCTGCTCACTCTCTATACAGTGTTTCATTTTAACTTCAAATCTATCTTTGGTCCCCTGATGTACAAATGGTTAATTGTTATGTTTACCTCTAGTGAGATTGGCTTCAAGTATCTTCATCTAACTCAGTTCCCAAAGTTTCAAGTCCAATCTATCTCATTAATTCGGCAAGTGAGTGACTTTACCGGAATGTAAGTCCATACTCATTTTAAACTACAGAATACCAAATCAAATTTGTATCCATAACAAGAATTTCCTAGTAATTTGATGCTTCTTGTGGTGCCAATTAAGGCCTTTTTTTAAGAACTTCCATTCAAGCCTTTTGTAGTCTCCTCTACTAATCAAAATTAATTATTTTTCGGACAAGATAACATCTTGAATTAGTAGAACAAGTCAACCCATGATTTGATTCTAAGACATGTCAATTTGACCTGGAAAAATTGCCTCTGGGATAATTGTAAATGCAATGCAAACTATCAATTGCATTTAGGAATGTTGTAAGATCATGAAGAATGGAAGACCCCGCATAGTTGTGTGCATCCGCAAGCTTAGGTAACATTTGAAGCAGAAGAGCTTTAATTTGCCGTCTTCCATATTATCTTCTTGAAAAGTAATGAAAGCAAGGTAGTGAAAACTGGATAATTTTTTTTAGGGGAATCTTCCTCAAAGGTTATAATGGTCTGGTAGCGTCCCATACTGCTAAGGATTTTAGAAATGAAGTAGTTAAAACTAAAAATGTAAAACAGAGCTAGTTTGTTGTTTGTTAACCTATGAGGAAACTTTTATTTGGAAAATAAATGAAAGTAAAAAGCAAATTACATGTTTAATGGACGAAAATGGCCAGAAACTCTTTTGGGTTGATGGCTTTGCTTTCCTTATTTTTTTCCTGGTGTCGACCTTGTGACTCTTCAACTATTTGTTTAGTAGTGAAGCTTTGGCAAGCTGTACTTTGTGTACTAATGTCTGATCATTAAGTAGTAGTTTTTTTTTTTTTTTTTGTGTGTGTGTGTGTGTGTATGTGTGTGTGTGTGTGTCTCTTTCTCACTCCCTACTGTCCCTTTCAGCCCCAGTTAACTAGTTGAGGTGATATTTTGAGCTTATTTGTAGCCCATAAGGGTCATTTGATATGATGGGATGGAAAAAAGTTATCCCATGGATTGGGGTATCCACGGGATTAATTATCCACCATATATATGGGATAACTTATCCCATAATTTATCCCATAATTATGATATAAATGGTGGGATAAATAATCCCGAGACTAACTAATACTTCTAACCAAACGCTGCTAGATTTTATCCCGGAATTGTTATTCCTTATCCCTCATACCAAACGACCCTCAAGTCCACAGCCTTGATTTTCATATAGTTTGTTTGATATTGTAGTTTTACTCTTAGGACTTGTTTGGTTGGGAAACAAATTTTCCCGAGATCAATTATCCCGGGATTGTTATCCCACCCTAAATGTGGGATAAAAATAATACTACAATCCCGGGATAAGTTATTCCGGGATTTTATCCCAACCAAATGAGAGATAAACTCATCCCAAAGTTAATCCCTGGATTAGTTATCCCTTATCCCTCATACCAAACGCATCTTTAGTGACTTGTCTACTCTTCCATGAATCTTTACACATTTGATTATATTGCAGGGATTAATAGTTTTCACACGACACCAAACAGAGAGTGGTTCGAAACAGATGCTGTGCTTCGGGTTAGCTTAGGGAACTTCCTATTTTTCACCATCTTAGCAATCTTAATGATTGGTGTAAAGAACCAGAAAGACCCGCGTGACAGTATGCACCATGGTGGCTGGATGATGAAAATCATTTGCTGGTGCCTCATGGTAATATTTATGTTTTTCCTTCCAAATGGAATCATCAGCTTCTATGGTAAGATGAGCTATTTTTCTTAGTGTCCTTTTGAAATTGATGTGTTAAACTATTATGCAAAGTTTCAAACTCTATTTCCCATACACGTGGATTTGCACCTGAGTTTTTTTTCTTTTTCTGAGAAGTTGCACATGAGTATTTATTTGTGGATACAGAGACAATTTCCAAGTTTGGTTCTGGACTATTTCTACTTGTGCAAGTTGTGCTCTTGTTGGATTTTGTGCATAGTTGGAATGACAAATGGGTTGGATATGATGAGCAGTTCTGGTTAGTTTTATCCTGTATTGTGTAGTTATTTTGGCTGTTCTCTCCTCACTCTAATCTCTCTTCCTGCTCTTGGTTGTCTGTGTTGTTGTGGTGTTTTGCAGGTATGTTGCATTGCTTGTGGTTTCACTTGTATGTTATGTGGCTACCTTTGCCTTCAACGGACTGCTCTTCCACTTTTTCACTCCATCTGGACAGGACTGTGGACTTAACACTTTCTTTATAGTGATGACCCTTATATTGATCTTCGTCTTTGCTGTTGTTACGCTGCATCCATCGGTAGGTTTTGTATATTTATTTCCTTTGTTGTTGCACGATACTTACTTCTTCTTAAAAATTTTGTTAGCCCTAAATTTTGCTGGCAAACATGCCACCTTCATAAATGTTCATTTTCTTTTCTCAGCTGATACCTCTATTTGTGTTGATTGCAATACTGCAAATGTGCGCTTACTAGACAAAACAGATCTGCAAATTTTGGTAGTTGAGTACTTGAGTTTACTGCAATCATGAGAGCTAGAAAGCTCTGCTTTTATGTTAACATATGCCGCATTATCTCTCTCCATGTTAGCATTTTCTTCATCATGTCTTCAAGAAGGTCTTCTTATGAACTTTTTTATGCTTTCTTTAAATCTTGAGAAAATGTTTATTCTAAGTAATTTGAAGAAAATAGTTAGGCGTATTGCTAGTTTAATTGATAAAGAAAACTACTACTTCAACAACAACATATCCGGGGCAATCCCACAAGTGGTGTCTGGGAAGGGTGGTGTGTACACAATTTTAGCCCTACCTTGTGAAGGTTGTTTCCGATAGATCCTTAACTCAAGCAAAACATATCAAAATCAAGTATGGAAATACAATGGGGAAGAGAACAATAGTAACAACAAATAATACACGATTTGAAGCAAAGTAAACAACAGGTAAATAATAAAATTAAAGAATAAGATAGTAGGAGAGTAACAATAACAATACTGACAAGGGAAACTAAACAACAGTCGACTACCTACTAACCATCTACGCTAATACACGACCTGCTTACTCTTTCAAGATCTTTGAATTTAAAGTTCAGTTTTTTTTTTCCAATTTCAACATATCCAGTCTAATCCCACAAGTAGGAGAACTTAAAGTTATTTGTTGGAAAAAGCTAGCATGTTGTGCTTGTTTTTAGGATATTAATCTTGGTCCTAAATCTTTAGAGCAGCTTATTTTATCTGAAGCTGGAGAGTATCTCGAACTAGCGGGCTTGTTGGCTTTTTCTATTTCGGGTGTGTTTGGTAGGAAGGAAAATGTTTTTCATGGAAAATATCTTCTAGAAAATGTTTTCTTGAAAACTAAGTAGGTTTTTTACTTGTTTTTTGATGTTTGGTAAGTAAGCAAAAAGAAAAAATTATCCAAGAGCATTTAATATTCCAAGAGCATTTAATATAACACTAAGGGGGGTGGGGTGGGGGTGGGATGGTCAAGAGGTGGGGCTTGGATGGGTGGGAGAAGACAATGAACATGGCATGTCACTTATGAGACTTTTTTTTCCTACTTCCATTAGGGTGGTCTTTTTGTAGAAAACGTGTTCCAAAACATTTTGACCAACCAAACATGGAAAAATTAGAAAATATTTTTTGGAAATATTTTCCTCCATACCAACACACCCTTAATGTTCATGTAACATATTTTTTTGCAAGGAAACCAGTTTCTTTTTTGAAGAATCACCCTAAATGTCTGGTCTAAGTGGAATTGCTTAAACCAAGACATTTAGATGCTAACTAGCGTATTGGGGTCATCCGCAACTTGGTCCTCCATAATCCTCATGAGAACTCTAAGCAACAATCAATAATGAAAACATAACGTCTTTAGCTAATCAAGATGATCTAGGTAACAACAGGAGCAAGTAGATAGATGCAACACAATTCCTTCGGAGAAGGGGGTGTAGGAGGATCAGAGTTGGAACTAACTTTTGCCAATAGTTTTATCTTGAATGACTCATAGCTGGGTATATTTCTAAATCTTTGTGTTGAGATGATGCAACCTTTCCAGGCAGCTCCCTGAGAACCATCTCTGTCACTAAGTCTCCTTCCCGTCAAGTCACCCACCCCCAACGAATAAAATAAACCCCTCCTAAAGGTTGTAATAAGTTTGGTTTGATATTAAAAGGTCCCTCCTGGAGGTGCAACCTTTTGCCATTATTTGATGCATGGGAAAAGAATACATGTTCGACTGTTAAATCATCCGAACACGCTATGTCAGAGTTGCTACCAAAAGAGAAGAATAGGTCTGTGCTCATGATCTGTTTATTTTGAGGTATTAAGCTCGCTGCCGAATGACCAGCTGTTGAAAATGAAATCTTTGTCTCACTACGAAGATTACTGCCATTCAGAATTTGAATTCCATATTCTGGATCTTTTTCCTTTTCTCTGAGATCAAATTTTCTAAATGTAGGTTGGTGGAAGTATTTTACCTGCATCAGTTTTATCTCTGTACTGTACATACCTTTGCTACAGTGCCCTTGCAAGTGAACCTAGGGATTATGAGTGCAATGGTCTACATAAGCACTCCAAGGCTGTTTCCAGTGGTACACTTGCACTAGGGTTGCTAACAACAGTTCTATCTGTTGTCTACTCTGCTGTTCGTGCTGGCTCTTCTACAACTCTGCTTTCTCCTCCAAGCTCACCACGTGCAGGTTAGTTTCCACTATTTCGGAGGGCTATACTGTATTAAAATGTTGCAGCTCTTTCATTCTCACTGGTACGAATTATAATGTTATGTTCCTCAAACTGCGTCCTTTAAACCTGATAGAGTCTTGAATCTTTATATGGTCAATAAAATTTGCTGTCATTTGATAGAGCTGGACTGTGTTGATGATTTAATAGAGTTTTCCAGTTTATTGGACTCTAATTCTACCTTTCATTGTCCAGTTTGGTGTGCTTATGTTATCTGGTGGCTTGTACTTGTTCTAGGCTTGGTTGTGTGGGTAAACTTTATATTATTCTTTGGAAGTTATTCGAACCTATTCTCCTAATTTAGCAGTTAGTTGACCCAATAGATATGTTTAGAGGTAGGATCTCTTTGTAAATCAGTTGTACCACTGTCACTTGATTTGGCGAAGTAGTTTGTTATTGTGAATCAAGTTGCTGGTGTATTTCTTTTATTTTTTAGTTTGCATATTGGCTGCATTTGATATTTCCTCCTGTACCAAGCAATATGTTGATCATTTTTAGTTTACTGGTTTTTTTTTCTGTTGGAAGGTGCAGGGAAGCCTTTGCTACCATTGGACAGGGCCGATGAGGAGGAAGAAAAGGAGAGATCTAAGCCAGTCACGTACTCCTATTCTTTCTTCCACCTTATATTTTCTCTTGCTAGTATGTACTCGGCGATGCTTCTTACCGGTTGGTCAACCTCTGTGGGGGAGAGTGGAAAATTGGTGGACGTTGGTTGGCCATCTGTCTGGGTCAGGATCGTGACCGGGTGGGCAACTGCAGCTTTGTTTATCTGGTCTCAGGTTGCTCCTATTCTGTTTCCAGACAGGGAGTTCTGAGCAATCCCAAGGAATGAATGCCTACAATTACTAATATGATAAGTAAGTTTGAACTATGTTTTAGCAGGAAGAGGAGTTCCTTGATGCAAGGGTTTCGATGCTTCTTTTCTGTCATGTGGATAATGTGTAAGACGATGCCCACTGCGTTGATTAATCCGAAGTACCTTTCCAATTACGAACAATTTTATTTAACTGTATATTTCAGATGCAAATTTGTGTGCTAATAAATATGGGCTTGCTTTTATAATTGTAGTATGCTTTCTTTCTTTAATGTTATCAATATTGCCTAATAAATTTCAAATTAAAGAAATTTGTACCATAAGTACTACTACTCTGTTTCATTTTAATTGATAGAATAAGATTTGATACTTATTAAAAATTTTAATTTCTAGGATAAAATTTGTACACTTACTAAGAAAAAGAAAAAATTAATAGGGATGATAATTTAATTAGTATAATCCTATTAATTTTTTGGAAGCATATANATATATTTTAGAATAGCTTTAAGTATTAAGGGTAAAATTGATAAAAATATAATTAATTAATTTTTTAATTTTAAAATTAGCAAGTATTTTGAAATAATTATTTTTAGTATAACTAATAATTAAAATGGAACGGAGGGAGTACGTTGTTTCAAATGAAAGTGTGCATGGCAGACCATTTTATATATCAAGCAATGTTGTAAAAGATCAAACAACCACGCGGTGCAAACTCTGATGTTTTTTTTGAAAAAAAAATTATTAGATAGGAAATAAAACGGAAGTTCAAAATGTACAACATAATATTTTACAAAATTACATCATTATTATATGATTCAAAGCATAATTTATAAAATTGATCTAGTTATTTAAACGTGGTTAATTTATGTATTTTGTAAAATCTTAATTGTGGATTAAATAGCGCATATTACAGACTAAGCCACATACTCGAAGCTTTTAATAGAAAATGTCTTCTACAGTACAATTAAGCAATGTGAGACGTAAAGGTAGCTGTAACATACTGAATATTAAATGGTTAAGCTGATGAAATGAATGATTCACCTATTGAAACATGCCATCTTTAATGAAAACCAAAGACAGCAGAGGCTGTTTCATCAGTGAACTTCAAAGCAAGTTCTAAATCCTGATATCTATATTTTGAAGCATTGATTAAAAGATCCTACTGTATATATTAGAGGGCTTAAGTCCTCATTGCCTAAGATGCTCTAAGAACTGGCAAAGTTGAAAGTTCATAAAATCTGCATAGAGACGCACAAATCGCGTCTAGAAAACGTATTTTGATCCTGCGAGCAGAGCGTACATGAAAAGAAAAGCTAACAAATTAAGTTTCCCAATTGGGAAGATCAATTGGATCCAATAATTTAAGTAAACCTCCTTTACAAAACCATCTCAGAGTTGCTAAAAACAGTTCAAAACCTGTTGGTGTGTGTACCAAAGAATACTGCAAAGATATTTTGCCACTTAATCTTCGTAATCTCCTGCATGCTCCAACAGATAATTTGCGGCCAGTTCCTCATTGCGATCACAAGCCAAAAAAGCTTCAATGACGAGAGCTCTATCAAAACCCATTGCCTCCAGCTGCAAATCAGCAGACAAATCAGTTAACAAACATTACAAAATATCCATGATCAGCTGCAACTCCAAGAGCCACAAGGGTTAACGTGATGTCTCGTACCCGTTCAATCACCTCCTGCTCTTCTGGAGTGACACTAACTGTGTGGGGAATCTCTTGCTCAGCCTGATCAAACATGTCCCTAAAACATAACCATTGAAAAGCACTCAAAATACTCATACATAGCAGATTTGACCTCTTAGTTCTATCAAATCTCAAAGCCAAAGACAGCTTTTCTCTCTTCCTTATTCCCTAGGATTTTGAGTAAAAACATGAATTCGGACAGCAAAATGATAAGATCCTTTTACACCTGACCATAATATAATTGAAAATTACATATCTTTTGATCTGGAGAGGAGAAATGCTAGGAGTTCATGAAAATATATAAAAATAATGCTTCCAAGTCTAGCTTGGAAATAGCACACAGTAAGCAACTAACCCGTCAGAACCATCCACAGGTTCATTGATTAATTGAAGGAACTCTTGATCGTGCTCCTGTATAGATCTTAAAAGTTGAGGATTTTGCTTTCCTAGTTCCTGAAGCATAGGCTGCAATACGACATCCAACTTGTACATTTAGACAACAACAACAACACAAAGAAACTAAGCAAAGAATAGTGAAGAACAGTAATTACCTGTAAAATTTGTGGGTTAGCTTGAACCATAGAACGTAAAGCTTGGAACTGAAACCAAAAAAACAAAAGAAACATGAGTTGCAGAGGATTAAGGATGTAGAGCAACTTATACACGAGAAATATCCAGAATAAACATATGACTTGGAATGATGAAAGAGGTGTGAGGTAATCTTATTAATCCAATCTGGTGTCCAAAAGGGAGGACTAAAGACAAAGCGAAAATGAAAACCTAATGATCAGAAACCCACCTGTTGGTTGTTCCTGAGAAAATCAAGGGATCCAAGACCAGCACCACCAGCACCGGCAGCATTCTCCTGTAATAGCTCCAGGTTAGATAATCACGTAAGGAGAAGACGGACAAAAATAATATTATTTAGGGGATGCTATGGAAGACCTGAGGAAACAAATTTAAAGGAGCAGAATTAGGTGCGCCAGAAGAAGGTGCAGTAGGCGCTGCAGTAGTCCCAGCAGCAGAATTAACTCCACCCCGGGCCAACGGTACAGCCACTTCTGCCGATTCAGGAATTCCCTGTATAAAAAAAATAATCCCTGTCAGAGCACAAAAGAGAAACAAACTTGCCACATGCTTTACACCTTTTTTAAGTGAGGGAGACCAGGAATATACTGAATATAAGTAATCAACAGCTCTTTCAGGATTGTTATAAGCTGCTCGAAGTGCACGTGCAACTGTCTCTTTGTCCCAGCTGCCCCCGCCCATATCCATAATTTGTTGTATTGTTTGCTCGAGATTATTGCCGGCAACAAGATTTGATGCGGCTTGACTATAATCATCAGTTGGAAGACTGTAGCAATGTAAAAGATGTATTAATTTCCTCTAATATGGGAATTGAAAAACTCAGCACGAATTTCAGTTAGAAAACAGGATTAGAAAAGAACCCAAAAGAAAACCTCCGTTTAAATTTGATTGTCTTGCTTTCATTTTAGCTGATTTTTTAAAAAATGGCACTTCATATATTTAAGTAACTCTTTACACCCATCATCTTACGTACCACATTCAAGACCATAAGATTCAAAGGGTATTTTTGGTACATTTCACTCATCTTTAGTTTAAGCCCACAAGACTCCAAACTTTTCTTTATTTTCATTAACCCAGTGCCAAGTCAAATTACGGTCTCATTTATTTGCACTTAATGAAAATGTGAATCTTAATAATTCACACTCAGCTCATTAAGTGCATTTGTTTTTAAGGTCTGAATCTTAATTATTCAGATTCAGCCGATTAAGAGCATTTGTTTTGTTTCCTCATAAAGTCTTTTAATGGGTTTGAATGAATCTTAATGAATCTGATCTGTAACAGAGTCTTAACACCATTCGGACTCATTTAAATAATACGCGTTATTCTTAAAATCTTTCACGCCTCTGTGCTTCTCTTCTCAATAAAACTTTCATGCGTCCAGCTTTCTTTTCAACCAGAAACCATTTTTTCACCCCTTGAACTGGTAAGTTTCACAATATGTACAAGTATTTTGTCTAACATATATGATATTCACAATATTTTGGGTGTATTAATGTCTATCAAGAGCTCTTGTTGTGGCAGATATTAATTGATTAACTGTAACAACAAAAACATTTTCCTGAAGCAGTCAAACTTGTTTGAAATCCTATGCATCTTTACCAGGTTCAGAATCTACTTTGCACCAGAAAAACCAAAAATAATTATTTACATGCAATAAAAATAGATTTATTTTTTTGGACCATCAATCCACTGCGAGTATAATAAATCCTCCATGATGTGATGGAAACATGCCAAATCTTATTTTAGCCATAAGAAATTGCCCAATTTTGCTACTGCGTTTTTTTTTGTTGACCCATTTATGGAAAAAGAAAAAAAATTACCTTCTTAGATTGAGGTCTTTTGCAGATATAACATTGTCAAATATTTTTGGACAGCTGGAGATTCGCAAATAATGCACAGTATATGTGAAGATGTTGCACTTAAACTAATGCAAAGAAAAGAATACTTGAGAGTTCTATATTTTCACTATTCGAAATATTTTTATAATGTTTTGAATGTTAAAATTTGATCTGAATGTTTGTAGTTAATTATTTATTTTATGCCCTGAGCATTTGAACCGAAACAAGATTTTCTTTAGCTCACTAATTTTTTTTATAAAAAGATTAGCATATGTTGAATTCTTATAAAATTTGATGTTACCTTGTTATAATAAATTTTTGTATATTGAATATAGATTTGATTTGCATTTCAATAG
>JACEIK010000004.1:579660-593801 GCA_018107945.1 Datura stramonium | reverse complement strand
AAAGTTACTAACTTGCCGAAGAAACTGGCTTTACATACCTTCGCTTCGGATTATCCGACTAACGGGCGAAGCTCGGTCAGTACTCCAGCTATTTCTCCCACTGCATTCACATATATATCAATTAGAACTAAATACACTAATATTCTGGAAGAAAACATCACTTTTGATATATATATAGCACAAACTTTGGGCTTATCGAAAAACGGTCGAAAACTCGCTATTTCTCGAAAGTCCAGAAGGGAGAAATACTCACTTTAAGACTACGAGTACATTGACACTAATTTGGAGCAATTCCACTTACCTTAGCTCGGTAGCATGACGATTTTCCGGCTAAATTTCACGAAACTAAATCCGTAGGAATGCTCCTTGCTGCTAAATACCTCGGTATCTGAGGTTAATTCGAGTTTGGACCGCGTTCGACGGCGTAATCGGACGAATATTAGTAGGAGATCTTCGTTTTCCCCTTCTCTTTGATTACTCTATGTTTTCTACTGGAAATTATAAGGAAATCTTAAAAAAAAAAACGAAGTTGGGGCTTATATATAATTGGAACCTATAAGTCGCATTCCTGGAATGCGATTTATAAGTCGCATTTTGCCTTGCGACGCGCCGACTTGGCGCTTGTCCGATCTTTCCCCGGACCTTTTTCTAGCATGTATGACATTCTAAAACTCTTAACCAACATGCGAATACGCCATCTACATGTCAAGAATTTACGGGGTATAACAGTTTAGAACATAGAAATGTTTACCTATTGCTTGTAATCGTTTAGGACTCAATTAGAAGTGATTTCTACTACTTTTACTCTGCGGGATTCTGATACTCCTAGCGAATTTCCAAGAAGTAACTCCACAGGGATGTTCCTCGTAGGCCTAGAACTCGTTATCCAAGATGAATTTACATTTGGACGGAGTTTAACGGCATAAATCGATAAGAACCGGATGGAGAATAGAGAGAAAGTACCATAGGGTC
Organism: Datura stramonium; assembly: GCA_018107945.1. NCBI lineage: Eukaryota > Viridiplantae > Streptophyta > Magnoliopsida > Solanales > Solanaceae > Datura > Datura stramonium. Next base: position 592,829 of record JACEIK010000004.1, on the reverse strand, counting down.
GAGTTCTGATTTAGGAAATATTTCTATGACCTGAACTTTGAACTTATAACATTTATATGGGTGGGGCGGTGGCCTAGAGGGCACGACGAGCCGCCCATCGCGCCAGGCAGGAGGCGCGCCGCGCCGCACCCAGTGCGCCTGGCCTCCTGCTCGCTCAATGCCGTGCTTGTATACTCATCCCCCGAGCCGTTTCTCGCATGTGTCGTATTCCAAGACTCTCAACATACGTACGCATGCGTAAGTTAAACGATAAAAATTTACGGGGTGTAATATTTACCTACGATTTTGCTTCTTTCTTTTTAAGCTAAAAGCATGGCTAAGTGGCCACATATATTAAACAAAACGGTTCAAACTAGTAGGCCCTACAAAAAAAAATGGACAAGCCCAAAACAATAGGCCATGTCCGAAAATGGAAAGAAAAGAAAACAAAAGGAACAGGGATCAGACACAATCTCGAACATTCCCAACATCGCCTATATCGACTTCTTAGTTGAGAAGACCAGAGACCGACATCGATGCCAGAAAGTACTCCGAAAGGGTACGCCCTTGCTTCTTTCTCAATTAATAGGATCGTGATTTTTTCCAGTTAGGTAAGTATTTTATTAATTATATTAATTCTTAAATTATAAATCGTTAATTTGAATTTTTAATTTTTTTTCCTCAAATTTTTATTTTTATGTATCACCGAAGGAATCATCTACTCCTAAAAGGGTTACTCAAGGTATGATATCTCCTAAGCTATTCAATGAAGCAGTGGTACATTATAGTTATAATATATGCTAATATATAACATCTCCCAAATTATTGATAAATACAATGATACATTGCAGAGTTAATATTTTTGATACAATGATCCACAACATATCTTTAACACCTGATACAATGATATAGAATGAATGTTCAGATGTTAGAATAGTGACTTACACTCACTGATACAGTATGATTTATTAAATTTTAGTTTGATATGTTAACCTTTTAGATTTAATTTGATCTAAAAACCTTTAATCAATGGCGTAGTGGCTCATCAAAATAATGAGAGTTGTTTCATTCTTGTATATTTGATTTTCTCATACATCTTTATAATTGTGGTTTAAAATTATGAAATTCATATCCATCTTCAAGTATTGATATTGCTTCACCGGAAGCATACATGGCTAGTGCTAGTTATGTGTATTTGATTTATACTCTTTTATGAGTATTGCCGATTTCGAGTTGCTTTGCAATTACAATAACAAGGCCTTTATATGAAGCACATTCTTTGATAACGATACAATTTATAATGTAATTAATATAAACATTCTCAATATTCCACTTTTCAGAATGGCAATTCAAATTCACAATGATTGGCATTATGATTAGAAGATACTATAATGAAAGATGAAAGATTAAAAACGTGCGTTGTAGAAATTCTGATATGTATAATCAGAATTCCCTGATTTTCTTCTCAGTTTGAATCAATCAAACAATTTCGCGTATCAATGCATCTTCAAATGTAGATTTCAATTAATTTTGATCTTTTATGTATTCAGTAGTGTTTGATTTTATCTTGAGAAAAACGAAAAAGAAGAGAGTATCTAATTGTACTATTTATCTAGAAATCCCTATCTATTTTTACTGTGCCCGAAAAAGAAAAGATTCAGTTCGGGACTCCGGGAGAAAGGACTGACTGCTGCTTCCTCCGCTACAACTGGTGGTTATAGATTCCGAAAAGGAGAGGGGGGTGCCGATTCAATAAACAAGTTCGAGGGGCCTGCTAAAAGACATGCCACTTCAATGTTCTGTTTTTGTATTGAAGATACGACGAGCCTAGTTAAGAGGATGACGTGATTCTCTCTCGTATTTTACGTGTTGCGTCTTTTAAAATTCTACTTGAGTTTTCTGCCTTTTCACACTGTCTGCATTAATACAATATAGTGGTCAAATAAATACACTGTATTACACGTCATATTTCAGAAAAAAAAAATTATTATATTTTGTAATTATTAAAAACCCGCAAAACAACATAATTTGTGAAAATTTATCTATTTTTAAACTCTCGTTATTTCAAAAAAATAATAATATAAGACTTTACTTTAGTGTATCAGCTAATTTTTCCCTTTCTGAAAATCAATCCAAGCTGGCCCATGGGCTTACGCAACAGTCACCGAAGTGCAACTATTGGACCGGTTCATCACTGAGCTGTACATTCAAAAAGGCACGCGCTCGTCACGTGACATCAGAAAGAATTCTAAATCAGAGCGCTTAAGGTAGTTGTACCATTAGAAGCTCCGATGGTACCCTTGCATCACATGAAATCGAAAAAATATCCAATTATGCGGGGAAAGGTCGAGTGTTAACATAACAAGTGGCGGGATTTATGCAATACAAAAAAAAGGGTCTCCTTGTTGTTGGAGCGGCGATCCGATAAGCGCGCTTTCTCTCACTCACGAGAAAACGGAGAAGACAATCATCGTCTTCTTCATCAACTTTCCTTTCTTGTCACTCTTTCCTTTTTTCCTTTTTTCCTTTCTTTGTTTCAACCATTCTAGTTGCTTTATCGTTACAGATATGATACTTATAATAGTTTCCTTTTTTAATTTTTAAAAAAGGAATGAGATAAAGATACATCATAATTTCGGTTTGCTTTTATTACCATATCTTGCTTTTTCCGTATATTTATTTATTTATATAATCCTGTCCATGGATCTGAACTTGATACCCGTGAGTTTTCTTCTCATTTTCTTCTTTTTTCGAAAGGCTCTGTTTGTTATCGCTTTTGATGAACATTGAATTTCGGTTTGATTTTTGTGATTGTTGATAGAGGAGTTTGTGTAGAATTCCGATCTGTAGATCGCCAGCGAGCTGCATTTGTGTGTTATTTGATGTTCAGTAGTCACAAGGATTTTGTTCTGGGATATTTCTTCGTAATATAGCTGTAGGGATTTTGGATCATGGATAAGAGGAAGTATCCGATTGGGCCGGATCATTACACACTTTATGAGGAGGTAGGCCAAGGAGTCAGTGCCTCGGTTCATCGTGCCTTATGTATTCCTTTCAATGAGGTTGTTGCCATCAAAATCCTCGACTTCGAACGGGATAATTCCGATTTGGTACGATATATTCCTCTATTTCATATTCCGCACATGTGTATCTTTCTCTAACCTGAAGGCTCCAAATTCTCATATTTTGTGCTTTTAAGGAAAAAAAAGAAGTAAACTTGACATTTTTAACACTGGTATTGCTCATCCTCTGCAACTTTGATTTTGAATGACATGAAATTGCATGAACGGTGGATAAGTTCCTTCCTTGTTTTTTTAACGCAATGGAACCACACTTGGTGAGATTGTATGCAAATTTTCATGTGCTATGTTGTGTATGGCTTGGTAATCAACTTCCTGTATCCATGTGCTTTTGATTCTCCTCAATTTCAATTTTTATTTGGTTCACTGCTTGGTTATGAGCACTAAAATATCTCCATGCAACACACTAGCATTCTGTGAAAAGAGTTGAGACATAACAATTAGCATACACCTGTTTTACACTTGAGCTTTGGATAAACCAATTCAACAGGTTGTTTGCGGTAAATTGTCTAGAAAGCTCAAATAAAAAGTTTTTAAAGTGAATTCCTTTTTGCCTCAATTCTTTCTAGTTTTAGCTGATAGAAGCTCAGGTCTGAAAATGAAGAGGTTAAAAACTAGATATCTATCAGAAACGAGTAATTAAGTGCTCTGGCATTTTGTTTGATTTGGTTGATGATAATCTGATTATAGGATCAAGCAAATTTCTGATTCCTTTTTGCACTTATATCCAGAATAACATCTCGCGCGAAGCCCAAACAATGGTCCTAGTTGATCATCCCAATGTTCTTAAATCACACTGCTCCTTTGTTAGTGATCACAATCTATGGGTTATCATGCCTTACATGGCTGGAGGTTCCTGTCTCCACATTCTGAAGGCTGCTCATCCAGATGGCTTTGAAGAGACTGTTATTGCAACAGTATTGCGGGAAGTTCTAAAGGGTTTAGAATATCTTCATCATCATGGCTTCATCCATCGTGATGTTAAAGTAAGTTCTATTGTTGTAGAAATCTATTACCAATTTCTGTGCATTAGCTGATCTTTTTATGTATTAGATGACACAGCATATACATTCATGAGGTTTCACTTTTACAAGTCTTATTTGATGATATTAATAGGATTTTTGTGTTGGCACTTCCATTGAAACTTGCTTCACTAGACATGATCTGTACATACAGGTGTTTGACAGTTTTAGTAAATGTTATTTTTATTCTTTCGAGTTTGAACATGGAAACTGATTCCCTTGAAGAAACTTTAGCATACCTGTTCCACTTAATATCCCATGGAGATATGTCAAAGGAAAAATCTTATTCATGGTTGACACCGCCTGCATGAACACCCAAATGTCTCTAATACAAAACATTCTTCCCATTACCATGCCGAGGTTGATATCACGTACTTGTGTGGTTTTGCAGGCTGGAAATATTCTCATTGATGCACGAGGTGGAATAAAGTTGGGAGATTTTGGTGTCTCTGCTTATTTATTTGATTCAGGTGATAGGCAACGTATGCGGAACACATTTGTTGGAACTCCTTGTTGGTATGCTCTAACCCAAAAGGAAGCTTCTGGAGTTTTAAACTAAGTTTTCATGATTTATTCAATGGTTGATAAGCTTCGAACTTTTGATCTATTTTGGTACTAATTACTTATTAAGAGGCGAGAATAAGTGCATGCATGAAGCGTACATCTAGAAACTAAGATGTTAAAAGTATTTATGAAGATTTCGCTCATATTGCCCCTTAATGTTTTCCATAATTTGGATTTCTTTTACAGGATGGCACCGGAGGTCATGGAGCAATTGCATGGTTATGATTTCAAGTAGTGCTTCTGGTTAATTATTTCTGTTTTCATCCTAAATGTGTACTTCTATCTGAAAGAAATCCTTTTTTTCTTTTTGTCCACTCTCACTTGCAGAGCTGATATTTGGTCCTTTGGCATAACTGCTTTGGAGCTTGCTCATGGCCATGCTCCTTTCTCAAAATATCCTCCAATGAAGGTAAATATTGTTAGTGATTCTTTTCTTGAAGTCCTAAATATAAAATATAAATGTATTCAATATTCTAATGGCCATACTCCTTTCTCAAAATATCCCCCAATGAAGGTAAATATTGTTTGTGATTCTTTTCTTGAAGTCCTAAATATAAAATATAAATGTATTCAATATTCTATACTTATCAGGTCTTGCTAATGACATTGCAAAATGCACCCCCTGGCCTTGATTACGAGAGAGATAAGAAGTTTACGAAGGTAACTGAATAGCAGTGGTTATTTACTGATAAATATTATTGGCACGTCGCTCACACTCCTTTTTTGCCTTTATAGTCTTTTAAGCAAATGATTGCTAGTTGCTTGGTGAAAGATCCTTCAAAACGACCTTCAGCCAAAAAATTGCTGAAGCATCCCTTCTTTAAGCAAGCAAGGTCCAATGATTATATAGCTAGAACATTGTTAGAGGGTTTGCCAGCACTTGGAGATCGCATGAAGGCATTGAAGGTGATTTGTTGTGCCTCAATCCGAGTTTCCCCACTTTAGAACCACATGATACATCATCCAGATGATAGTATTGAAATCAGCATTTCTATGCTAACAAGAGTTTTTCCTCACCTAATTGTAGAGGAAAGAAGAAGACATGCTAGCACAGAAGAAGATACCAGATGGCCAGAAAGAAGAAATATCACAGGTTTGCTGTGTCATAACCAATTTCACTAGAAAACTGAGATTTTGATATCTGTATAGCATAATGTCTTTTATTTATTGCCTTATATAACATAACGAAAAACTTACATGTTTACATTAAGCGTTCATTAGGCAATGAGATGGTTTTTTCTTTAAATTGCTTATCTATGGAAAATAAATGTAACAAACAAGAAAGGATAGGCAGTATTTTCTGGAGTTATGTAATTTATACGGCTAGATTCACCAGTTCACAAGAAAGGATAGGCAGTATTTCCTGGAGATAAGTAATTCATATGACTAGACTCACCGGTTCATCCCAGTCGATTTGTCATATGTCCACTGTTTTCTAAATTTGACATACAAGGAGTAGGATCATCTTTTCAAGAGCTTAGCCACAGACAGGGTACTAGCAGGTTGCAGGGGAAGAAGTGTTCTTTGAGGAATTTTATTTAGTTAACCAGATAATATCTTGAAATGTTTTTGACTTTTTTCATTAAGGTAATGCATTTTAACATAGTTTCAAAAGATTGACTTGTTAGATCCTAAGAAATTTAGCAATTGTGTGAATGCTGCGAAATTAAACTCCCTATATTTTTGTAGGAATGCTACCTTATAGGAAATTTCTGAACTCCGAGGTGATTGTTTGATAAGTTTGATCAGTAAACCCTGAGACAAGTATCTTTGTTTTTTTGGGAACATCTACTCCCAAGTTTAAAAGAGAAAGAAAAGAAATTATTCTTCATCTGGCAAGATAGCAACACACTAGATTTTTTTTGTTAAAGCATTGATACATGTTTTAGAAGTTGTTCCATGCCATGTTTCCCTTGCTTTTTTTCATTACTATTTTTGCTTCAAATTCTCTTTGCAGATCTTAATTTTTGGTACATCATTTCAAAATTCCTTTTCATCTTTGCAAATTGAATCTTACTGTGCCTTAATACTATATGCAGAATGAATATAAACGGGGGATTAGCAGCTGGAATTTTAACCTTGAAGATTTGAAGGCACAGGCTACCTTGGTACATAGATCTATTTTCTGATGCACATGTACCACAATATTTTTAATCATATGCTAGTTTCTTGATGTATACAAATTGAGGTTCTTGGTTAATGGGTAGTTTCTCAAGCTCAATCCTATTGGTCTCTTCAAATGATAGTCTTGCTATGAAATGAAGAATTTCAGTCTAGATTGTCCAAATTGCAAATCTTTTCTTAATCAGCTAAACAAAGCAAGTTCTGGAGCATTATGTTTACTTTTACTTTTTTTTTTTAATTGTTTCGCTTTTAGATTCCAGATGAGGAGATAATTGGTGACAAGGACCAAGGTGGGAGTTCGAATTCGCTGTCTGGGCTTGACATTCCAGGGAAACAGCTACATAAGTTTCAGCATCAGTTCTCCTTCTCAAGTCAATATTCAGATGCTGCTGAATTTGTATATCATGATCTCCTTTATTCTATATGATATGTTGCAATTTGGGGTCTTTCATCTAATATGATACATCTATCAACAGGACAGTAACAATCCATCTGCCCCTCCTTCACCTGCCAACCAGAATGTAACTTTTAGCATGTATGTCATCCATCCTATGTTGAGAGTTATTACCATTACTCTTTTATCGTACTTTCATTATGCTAAATATCAAGACAGAGCACATCATTATGTTCGTTAGTATCTGTAGCTAAACATTCCTTTTCTTTTTGTACGTTTCAGAAGTAAATGTGAGAAATCTGATGATGATTTAAGCATTGCCAGTTCATTTCATGAACCTCAAATTTCACAAAATTCTTCCCCATGCTATGACAATCGCATGGAAATGAATTTGGTGGGAAAAGGTGAACAAGTGGCTGATGCAAAGCTACTCGAGAGCATGTCTATAAATTCTCGCCAGAGGTATGACACAATTTGCTCAATGACTTGAGACATTTCTTGAGGTATTTGTATATACTTATAAGGTTGTTATTCGAATTACTTTTGATTTTTATCCTTGTGAAGCATTACTACACGATGTCAATATCCAATGTTTTAGCATTTTATTTGACTTGTTAAATTTCTCCTTTCTTGCTCTAAGCAAATTCTTTAACTTTGATTTATGCTGTTAGCTAATTGATTTGTTCCGGTAAGGTTGTGCTTGGTTTTTTTCTTGTGGATAGAAGTCATAATTAACTTCTTTCCTCTGATTAAAAAGGAAATGAAATGTGACTTTCCAAGTTGCTTCTTCCCTCATTTGGAAGCTGTGTATATTTTTGCAACATTTGATATTCCATTGGGGCCCTTATTATTCCTAACTTTTTTCGTTGTCACTTTTGGGCCTCGATGCACCTCTGACATCATCAAGCTTGTATTAAGAAGTTGTTAGTATGTGTCATTATTTATTTGACAAGTGAGACTGAGAAACAACCATGAATAATATGTCTTTGAAGAAGAAGGTTTCTGCCAGGAATTCTAAGAAATCAAAAGGCGAGACCAGCTAGGTAAACTGAATGAGGAAAGAGGAACCTAATCAAAGAACTTTATATTGAAATGTGCTCTTGTTGAACTGGAGATCTGTCTGCGTTGTGGTTTGATTCATTTGATTAAAGCTTGTTCTTTACCAACTCATAGAATTTCAGGGTATTGTCAAATGTTTATTAGTAATTAAATCGCATAATGACTTCTGATTTTCCTTTACCTTCTAATAGCCAACGTGCTTAGCTAGCTTGTTTAACAATCCACTATTTAAGCAGTGTCATGTTTTTTGCGAAGTTCCTAAAGTTTCCTTTTTCTCTTTGTGATTAGTGATAAAAGTCAATTCCAAAATGTATCCAGTTGCAATGGGGCTTCTGTTCTTCAAACAGGAGATGATGTGCCAGCTGAAGTAATCAGTAAACATTGTAGAACCTCAGGCAAGTATTGTGATTGTACATGGTTTTTGATCTTAACAGATAATTTTTCAGTATATCTATTTCTGTAAGAAATAGTTTTTCAACTTACATTGTTTTTTTTTATTTGATATTTTCTTGCTAAATCAAGACTGTATTTAGCAGCTAGCAGTGAAGATTTTGATGAGAAGACTAAGGGTCATGTTGTTCAGCAAAGAGGACGTTTCAAGGTTACGTCAGAGAATGTCGACTTGGAAAAGGTGATGAGTGCATAGCTTTTAGTTTTCGTTTTTGCAATATTTTAAGATACTCCACCTATGTGAGCTTTTCAAAGCACAAACAGTCCTAAAACCCAGATAAAGGAGGGCAATTATGGTAAGTCCATCGCCAGCGTAAAAATAGACTAATATACTGAATGAAATAGATACAGAGGTTTTATATAACCAACCACAACTAGCTTTTTTGAATTGTGATGTAGTTGATTAATATGTAATATATTATACACAGACACACACCCATTGATATACCCGCCTCACAAGAAATAATTTCTTCCTACAGGTAGGTGCATCTCCAATGCTACAGAAGAGTCAGAGCATGCTGGTTAGTTTCCCTAATTTTTCTAAATACCTTTTCTAACGGCTGGACATATTTCTTTTGTTCGCTAAGTGCTTAGCTTGTAAGCTAATTCCTTATTTCCTTTTGATAACTCTTAGCTCATATGTATATCTTAAAATTTGCTAAGTAGACATTACTATGTAACTGTTGTATCTCTTTGGCTTTTCTCTTTTTTAATTTCTATTGCAATTTCTTAAACAAAATATGATGGATCATGTAGGTGATTCCACAAACTCTTGCTGCTACTCTACCATTACCACCTGACGCTACACCACCAAATCTTCTTACACCATCCCATTTTCCAACATTGCAGAGTATTTTAGAGGCAAATATTCTTCAAAGGGTAAGAACGGATCTACAATTATGACCCATTAGTTTTTCAGTTTTTGTTTATCCAATGTTTTTTTTTCATTCTTTTTTCCCTCCTAAACAGGAGAGTATTCTTAGACTGATGAGGCAAGTGGCCCTTGGAGACACTGCGGGTATTAACAATCAATGCCTATTGAAATTTATATATTGTATCCCTTTGTGTGGGGTCTCACTTTATCTTTTTCTGCCAACCTTGCAGTGGATACTGGATACATGCCATCAAATTCGCCTGGTGTGGAGAAATCGCTGGTGTGAGCTTGGATTAGTCTTTTCAACATCCGTTTGCAATAGGAACCATTTAAGTGACTTTTGCATCTTTTTTTATATTAAGTATACGTGTCCTTCCTCTGTTTCTTGTAGTTGGAGATTGCTCATGACAAAGAGAAGGAATTAATTAGTGAAGTGGCTGAATTGCAGTGGAGGTACCGTCGTTAACCAGTAATATCATATGCCTATATAGAAGATTATATCTGCTGGCACTGAAACTAGTTTTTCCTTGATATACAGGCTGATGCGTGCTCAAGAGGAACTTCAAAAATACAAAGCAGAAAACGCTCAAATTAACTCTTGATATAGGAGACTGCATAGGGGAAATCATAATCTTTATAGTTTGAATACAGTCAGAGTGCTCAAGCGGCATGCATTGAAGTTTTTTTAAAAAAACAATATTTAGACAAGGAGTAGCTGGCACTGTAAAGGAGAAATGATTTTAGTTGCAGGTTATAATTTTGATTTGTACAGTATGATTATAGTAGGCAGTGAGATGCTGGTTTTATTATCTCTGTTTGTTACTGCATTTACTCGACTGGTTCTTGTATATGCTAGTCCAAACTTTTGAGAACTCAGTCCTTGATAATACCAACTTCCCTATTTGAATAAATTCCTGCAGAAGTTGGTCCATTTTATTTACATGTAGCCTGAGAAAATTTGTAACCGGAGGTAGTCTTTGCAGTTCAGTATATTAAGTTTATGCTTGTAATTGTAGACATAGATGTCACTTCGGACACCCTCGTGAGATGTCGTGGCATAACAGGTTACCTGTTATGTTATTTGACTAAATGGATTGAGTCCAAACATTTGTTTTCTAATTAAAGCGCAAAAAAAAGAAACCAAAAAACAAAGAAAGATTGTGTGACAACATTTTGCTGTCAGCTGATTAACAGGTTAACAAACTCTAAATCCCTAATACATGATGCAGGTTGCTGTGTTCTTTGTCGTTTGTGCATTTCCACTACGAAGTAGCTTACAAATAATTATATCATACAAATGTTTGTAATGATGGTGTAGCATGATGATGAAAAAGTTGTTACAAGTGAGAGCAAAAGGACCAAAATAGTTTGTGGTATCATGTTAGAATCCAGTACGTATACTGTTTGGTTCGTTTGCGCCCAAATGTTTCAGAACCAGAGTTATTCACTCCCATGCTTGGTGTATATTCTTGGTTGTGTTGGAATCTCAAGTCTTGTGGTTTGATTCGATTTTGTGAAGATGTTATTTCCCTTTAGTTTCATTCTTAAAATGAGTCAAACAAATGCCATTTTGTCAAGTGGCGGAATAATTAAGGAGTTCAAATCCAAAATTGCCATGGCTACTGACTGCTTAGGCCTTAGCCCACCCCATTAATTGGCTAGTAATTTAATTCATCCCTCCCTACTTCCATGTCCTTCCTTACTATATGTGAATTGTGATGTGATGTTAGAGGAAGGACATCACCCTATTAATTTTATACTGCAAAGGTCAGAAGTTAACTCGAGGGGATAAGTAAATAGACTTCGTGTCGCAATAATTAGGAGAGTAGATTTCGGATATTTAATTTTTATAGTCTTTTACAAATATTATTTGAATCATCACTAATGGAAAATACTCTATGAGAATAGTATGCCATTGACACTTGATTTTAAATTTGTCAAGATTAACTGGGACAAAAATAAAATATTGAATCGAACTTTTTTTTGTTATCTATTTTATTTTTCAATGATTTTTTTAATTAAAAAAATAAAAGAGAATAAATAAAATTCTCTTAGCTCATTCAAAAAAATCTCATAATTTAACTATGCCATGTAGAATGACATGATAATAGTGGTAATAACCTTGCAAATCATCCAAGATAGAAAATATCCCGAGACAATAAATGGTCAAATTTGAGTCATTGACTCTACCTATCAACTCATGATATCTCTAATAATTCTTGATGAATTCAAACTTTTAAGATTCTTAATCTTAAAGATATTACAGTAATTGAATCAACATTTAATATTTATAAAAATTTAGTGAATTGTAACAAATATCTTTATACTTGAAAATATTAAATTCAGTTTGAATCATTAAAATGGATTGCATTATCCAGATTCTCTTAACAAGAAGAAAGAAATAAAGAAAAGAAAGGAGGGCACCAGTGAGGAACTGCCATTATTAAGTTGAAAGTCAGATAATAAAATTTATTTTAGTAAAAAGTTTTTCATTTTCTTTGTTAATTTACTCAGATGTGAATCTAGATTAATAGGGTAAGTAAATTTGGGATATGTAATTCAATCATAAATACTAGTGATGGGCATTGACATACTGTATCCATGAATTCCCCATGCCCCTATTATATCATCCTACAAAACCACCCAACTTTTGTTTGGGTAAATAAAAAAAAACAGTTAGGCTTCTGGTCCCCTCTCCAATTTCATTTCCCAATACATCCAGAGGAAATCAATATTAAGTTTTTGCAAGAACAAAAAGTGTTTATTTAAAAAAAATGAGGTGTTTGATTAAGTTTATGGGAGAAAATAAATGTTATTAAGGAGTAACAGAAGCTGTTTTTTTAGAAACTAAAAAAAAAAAGCTTCACCCCAAAGTACTTTTGAGAAAAATATATTTGAAAACAGTTTTTAAAAACTTGGTCAAACACTAATTGCTGCTCAAAAATATTTTTTTAATAATTTTTTTTAAAGAAAATATTAATTTTAGAAAGTCGACCAAACAGGCTATTCACTTCGTTACTACAACTGTTTTACGTAGTGTGTTTTAAGCCACAGAAATCAAGTAGCAAAAAAAAGTCATTTAGATAATTAAACTTACAATTATAGAGAATCCCACATCCCCCAACTGCAATCCACCATCCATCTCCCAACCATTTTTTGTTTTCTTATTAATTCTTTTGGTATGATCTGGCATATTCCCTGTGGCTCTCTTCTATGGTTTGTTCAACTAAATGTTCTCAAATTTCAATCACCCTTGTGTGCCAATTAATTGCATAAATAGAGGACAAACTAAATTGATGATAAGTATGAAGTGATCAAACTAATTTTATAAATAAATAATTATATGTTTGAAAGAAAGTGCTAAGAAGTTGATGTATTTGATTAAAAAAAAAAGCTTGATAAATTATTTTTTTTGGATAAAATAATTAAAATATCCTAAAAATTATAAATTTAAAAGTATCTTTGTAAGGAAAAGAATGACAGACAAATATGTTGAGAAATTTAAAAAAATATTAAGAGTAAAATGATAAAATCTGGTTTTGGCTTATAAGCACTTAACTCAGAGTTTGTTTGAATTGACTTATTTTAGGTATTTTTAAGTCAATAATTTTTAAATATTTTTG
>JACEIK010000004.1:480639-515115 GCA_018107945.1 Datura stramonium | reverse complement strand
GTTCTGTTTCAGTTATGTCTTTAATCTCTATTATTATACTAATATCTATAATTTCTAAAATGTTGTTTTCGTAACTTATTTATCATTTTCTCTGAAATATTTTCTGGAATTTGTACTCTTACTTGTTCCTTCATTGCATCTATGTCGTAATTGCTATTTGACCCAAACACTTCATTTATTTCATCTTCAATTTGGGTTGATAACTTTGGCAGTCCATAGTTTCTTCATTCAGTATTTATCCAATCTCTAAATAACACTGATATTTTCAAACTGTCTTTTGCCAAAGAATATCAGTGGTCTCCAATAATAAATCTCCCCGCGCTGACTTGCTCCGAAGCTACTGAAGACGCTTGAATGACTAAGACATCTCGAACCACTTTTGAAAGCCTTGGATATTGTTCGATATGGTTCTTCCACCACGCCAAAAATTGCGGCTCTCCATTTGCATCTCTAATACTATCTCATGCCTGCGAAATATATGAATCAAAGTCATTATTGTTAGATGATTTGAGACCAAGATAATCACCCATCAAGTCATCAAGATCTTCTACCCTAGGCCTAGAACTAACAGGTCGTGTCGGTGGAATATTTTGTTCGATTATTCTATATACATTATATAAGTTTCTAGCTTTAGCTATCATACTACTCTTACACATCTCAAGAGTTGGCAATTCATCCGGTTGAATTTCTAAATCTGTATAAATAACTTCAACTATTTTTTCAACGCCTTGAGCATTATAAAAAGGGTTAAATAAAGTAGCAATCAAATAAATTTGGGGAATAGAAAGAAAATATTTTTTGAATTTTTCAATAATATATTGAATAGGCTCTTTAAACATTTCAATTTATTTAAATTTTGTAAATTCAATTGAAATAGCAGTAATATTTACTAACACTAAAGAAATCGTCGGATAATATTGACCAGATATTGTATTTGTTGTTGTATAAAAAGTTTTCAAAAATTTAATAATATCATAAATTTGTTTCCAATCATCATCACAAAGTCTTGAATAAGAGTCCGCATTATGAGCATTATAAACTAATTATATAGGCATGCGATAAACATAAGCTACTTCAAGCATTTCATATAAAGAGTTTCATCTAGTAGACGTTTCTTTTGGAACTTTTCTATATTCAAGTTGACATTCTACACAATGATTTTTATATTCAACAAGTCTAGCCTTTATTTTCGCTTTAAAAGTCCAAGCACAAGCAAGTATAAATATTTTACAACTAACTCCAAGAGTATCAAGACCATCTTTTACAATTAAATTATAAATATGTGCAGCACATTTAACATGAAAGACATTATTATCAATTGGACAAAGTCTAGATTTTATAAAATCAACTGCTTTCAAATTATTAGAAGCACTGTCTAAAGTGACACCTATTATTTTATCATAAAGATTAAAATACTGTAAAATACCTCATATTGTAAAAGTTATGTAAGAACCAATTTTTACTCTCTTCTACATATTTATATCCTGTTATTCTTTTTTTGTATATTCCATTCATAATCAATCTAATGAGCGGTAATAGTAAAATAATCATTACCGTTAATACTACGACCCATATCAGAAGTAATAGATATTCTACCATCAAAATATACAAAGAGACAACGAAGATAATGACACTGTTTAGCTTGATATTTAAAAATATTATTTTTAATTGTGTTTCTAGAAAAATCTTGAAAAGATGGATTATACACCTCTCGACTATAATAAATAGAACTGGGATGTGAAGAAAAACTGAAAGGCAAACCACAAATAGCTACCATTTTAGTTAATTCTTCATGATCTTTTTTCCTGAGTATATGTGACGTGTGTGCTTAGGTCAACCGGGTTAGTCCTATTTAAAACAGTTTGAACCATGTTAGACCTTCCTACTCATATAGATCCTTTAGGCAAAAGTGTACCATTTTTTCTAACCTTAGCAACAATTTTTAGGTGAGAAAATTCTTTATTACACGATCTCAAATATTTAGTTAGCAACCCCATCCCACCTTTCGATCCCCTAGTCAAATGCTTCAATACTTTCTTACATTTAAACAAGTGGCAAAATTTTTTTCACTATTTTTCTCCATAAATTGCCAAACTAAAGACCTTTTAGGACGTACGACCCTAGTAAATGTAGGTAATTTTATAACCGGAGTAGTAGGGGTAGGGGTCTCCTCTAACTCTTCTTCTTCTACATCTTGAGGCTCCACTAAGTCTTTTTCAAAATTAGTATAAACTCTATCTATGGTATCATGGTCTAATTGAGTAGCAGAATTAACATCATAAGGTTGTTGACGTGGTAAATAAGTTTCATCTACATTAGTAAATTTAGGCGGTGACGGTAAAGATCTAGAACTATTTCCACGACCCTATTAGTAACACCCATAATTCTTTTACCTTTACTTTATTTACCGCATCCATGTTTAAAATATAAAATAAGCAAATAGAGATATTAAATGAATAAAATATGAATAACAAATTAATAAGAAATATAAATGTAGCAACAAAAAAAATTATAAGTAAACAAATAAAGAGATTAAAGTTGGAACGAATGTACCGAACATTTGTGTTTTGCGCAAACGTTAAAAGCCGGAATTGGGAGATGACAATTGAAGCTTGAAAATGGCTTCAAAATAAATCTCCTGACTCCAATTAGCCAATACCATAAAATATAAAATTAAAATCTTAGAGAGTAAAAACTAGAGAGAATTTGTGAGTTTGAGAGAATAATAGAGAGAATTTGTGATTTTGTGAGAAAAATAGGATGAATATGAGATGTATTTATAGTGTAGAGGTGTTAAGGGGACGAAGGGTGTTTGGGGGGAAAAAGAGTTGTTAGGAGCCGTTGGTGGGCCCACTACCCGTTGCCAAATGGCTTCTAATGGCAACAACATAAAAAAAATTTAAAAATTGACCGTTAATTGGTATCGGAACCGGGTCAATCGGAAAAAACCCTATTCTCCCTTACCCGGTACCCTCCGGACCAGTTCCTACTAGAATCAGGTCTTACCAGTACCGGATCCGTTACGGAATCAGATCGGATTAGGTCCAACCTAGTTCCCTTGCCACCCATAGAAGCAATAAACCGCCTGGGGGCGAGTTAGTTCAATTAGGCAATAAGAGTTAAGTCAAAAGCAAGATGTCACTAGCCTTAGTTTGCTAAATTCAATAAGGTAAGACATACTCAAGCATGTCAAAAAAGGAAAGAAAAATAAAAAAATTCGCATAAAAGAAATTCCATTTAATACAAAGGCTCCGGAAAAGACTGAAACTTAAACAAAAAGCAACAAAAGCAAAAAGAGCTTGCAAAGCTCAAAAGTCTATGATAGTGGGATGTCAAGCTGAGGGGGATGCTCCCAGACTACCTCCGCCCTTGTCATGCAAAGAAGATCCTAAGGAGTTTTCGCTATCGGAGTAATCACCTTCATCTCCCATGAAGTCCTACTCTAAGCCAACTTTGGCAGCTTCTGCGTCGGCTTTGGCTTCGGCAATGGCTAAGTCAAGGTCGGTTTCACCGTCCCGAATCACACGAAAAGAATATTCTTGGGTCTTCAAATCCACCCGATTCTGATCCTGTTCAGCCATGAACTCATTGGTCTCACGACGCATTTTCACTATCTTAAGTTTGGGCTTAAGTTGCTCATGGTCAACTGCACTTTAGATATAAAACTCATGAGCCAATTTTAAGTTCTACTCCTGTCGATCCACCTTTTACCACTGGGTTGCACATTCATTTTCTTGAGATGAAGCTATATTTTGCATCTCTTTGTTACTAGTGGCCATGCCGGATACTAATGATTCTTTCTCGTCTTGAAGTCTATTATTATCCTTCGAAAGCTTAGAATTGTTCTATTAGAGGTTAGTCATTTGAACTTGTAATGTACCCACTGCTTCCTTCAAACACTCAGCATAGTTAGATCATACCGCGAGTTTACTCTCTTGACCATTGGCTTTTTGTTGAGTATCTATAATGACCCGTCCAGTCATTACTAAATCTTTGGCACTATGAACGTAACAAATAAAATTTTATCAGTATGAATTTTTATTTTCAAAGTAACAAGCATAAGAGATAAGTAAATATTGAGTAAAATCAAATTAAAATAAAATAGTAACATTAGGAACAAGAGGAATAAGTTCTATTTTAACAATTTTAAAGAAATACAAAATAAAAATAGAATACTCAATTATGAATAAATGCAGGCAAATACCCTCTCCTTCTTTTTCTATAATGTAAATAAAAAATTCTATGTAAGTAAAAAATGAGAAATAAAAAGAAAAAAAGAAAGGAGAAATAGCACCCTCTTGACAGAACAAGAAAATGATTATTGCTCTCGATTTGGTGAACCCTGTCGTAGTGGGCAGTTTATCACTATAGCGAGCTCGCTGTAGCTCGCTGGTGACCGTTGCAGCAAGTGACGTGAATAAGAATTCCTTATTTAAGACTTTTAAGGGTCTAAATCCTATTATAAGGGGTTTTTTCCTCCTAAAAATGTCTCCAGGGTAAATTTTAAGGTATTCCACCCAAGATCAAAGAGGTGCATCCCTTCAAGAACGTGGTTCCACCGTCTTCCTCGTAATCCTCCATCAAGAATTCTGAATTAAGGGCAAGCAAAAAAGTCCCACCAGTGTTGTGGCAGCAGCTTGGAGTCGAGGTAGGTTATGGTTTACTTTGAGTTTAGAGTTTGATTAGTGAATCGTATATACTTATAAAGTTAACGCGGGAGGACATGAATAGGAATTTGTGTATGGTATTTGGTTGGGTGTCACCTAAAATAACATAGAAAAGTATGTATGAATAGTGTGTGGCATGTCATTGTTGATACATAATCAAAATTCATATAAGATTAACGTAAGAGGCGTAAATTTTAGTGTGAGATCGCCTGATGAGTAATGGTGTTGCATTGTTTACATCCTTATATGATCATGCTTGTGTGAATAAGCTATTAAATTATTGAAGGCTATGTTAATATAACTTTTGAATGTGGTGCGCTCTTATGATAATTAATTAATGTGTACTTGTTGTTAGTATTTTGTGTGATGACTAACCAGAGAACAAAATTGGGGTGTGTTGATGAAAATTTAGGAATACCATAATAAGTACCTTGATGTATGAGTGACTTGTGTCCGATGTGAGCTTAAAAATGATCAATTACATAATGGATGAGTGGTTGAAGTTTGATGTGAGTTGACAAACGAGCATTATGTGATGATAATAGTGGCTCGACTCTGATGTGAGTTTACGAATGAGCATTATGTGATGATATGAATGGCTTGAGTTCGATATGATGTAACATATGAGTAGTTGTGTAGGAACGAGTATCACACCGGTACAATAAATGGACACCTAGGGTCCCCTGCAGGCCATGACTAGATGGGCAAGATTGAAAACCCACTAGTATGTGTGTACAAATGAGTCACAAATATATGTTCAGATACGGTACATAGAGAGACTGATGAGATACAAAGGCTATACAATTCTGATTTAGTATGGATGTCATTTCCTGGCTAGATATGATGGCATTTATACTTGTAAATTACTCCTATGCCTATTGGTGGCTTACATGTTTAGTATTGACTGGCCTGATTGGTCTGATTATGATATAATTATTTGATCGTTATTGACTACTAATCCCTATAGGTTTAATGACTATGTGATTTATGCCTTTTGTTGCTAGGTCGGTCATGGCCGTGGGTGATGTCTCTTTGTCAAATAAAATGATAGGTGTCAAGAACATAAATCTCATAGTAGTAAACTGTTGGGTAACTGGTAATGAGTATGCATTGTTATAATAATGCTAGGTACTAGGTAATTGTGTTGAAGGTACGTATAAATATTGAAAATGAGAATAAAGGTCTAGAGATTATAGTAAGAGACGTTTTAAAAATAGTAAAGATAATACTAATCAGAATATGGTAGGATATGAATGAATGTCATAATTTATAGTGTGAAGTTTATTGTTGATTTTATACTGTGTTTCTTGAACTAATCTTAGTCGTTGATGATGCTTACCGGTACATGTAGTGTACTGATACTACTCTTGCTACACCCTTTTTTGTGGGGTATAGGTTGTTTACAGGGTGAAGTTTCATTGTTGAAGTGGGGTATTCAACATCAACTTCTTCATTTCTCTTCTTGGCAAAGTTGTGTCTTTTATTTATGTTCAATTATCTGACTAGAAGATCTTGCATGTCTAGACTAGATCCTTGGGAAGTACTGTTTAAAAAGTTGCAATTGTAAAATATTTTTGAAACTTTACTTAATAATATGTTGTATGAATATGTTTATTCTCGACTAAATGGTGTTTTATAAAGGGATAGTTGGTAAGAGATTCTCCTATAGGACTAGAGTTGAGTAGGTTCCCGCATGATTTGACAAATTGAGTCATGTAAAGTTGGTATCAGAGGGTAGGTTACAAGTCTCACAAGTACAAGAACAATGTCATGTAGAGTCATACGGATTGGTGTGTAGATGTCCACATTAAATCCTCGAAAATCTATACGGCATCTAGGAAGCCTTCTCTTTTATTCTTTCCTATCGTGTCTCGATTTATTATTCATCTGAGTTGAGTCCAATTGGTATGTGGAAAATTTCAATTGCTATCTTGATGAGTTCAATTGGTATCTGGGATATTTCAATTGATATCTGAAGACATAAATCATGCTAGGGTGTTGATCGAATGTGTTAAAATAATGGTGAACGAGGTTTGTGCCTATTAATAAAGTGAGAAGTTCTTATGTAGCCAATTTTCCTGGCAAGAAGCGCTGCAATGAAGGACATTTTCGCCACAGCGAGTCCACTCCCGCAAATGGGTGGCCACTGTAGCCCACCTGCCTTATATGCAAAGGTCTGCTCTAGCAAGGTTTGGGTTGCCATACTACAGTAGCTGTAGCAGAAGGATCATCTGCTGCAGCGGACAAGGCGTTAACCAGAATCAGTCCCACACCGTAAGGACTCCAAAAATCCATCCAAAAGTTGTAAATACCCTTAAATGTATGAAAAATAGATATAACATAGATAATGTTAGCCGAAATAAGGGCTATTGTCTTTCGAGTGCCCTTTATGGACACTTGTACATCAAGCATAAGAAAAGAACGAAAAATAGGGGGCACAAAGGGGGGAGGAGATGCACTGTGTATCACCGCCTAACTGGTCGCTCCATCGCTGCAGGTAGCTAAGCCACCGGACACCTTGCTGTCAAGCCCAATCAAGAAGGAAAACTGTTGGGCATCCTCTATGGTCACCTTCAAGAACCTCAAACGGGGAGTTAAGGTTCTCAAGAGACTCTCATCCCCTTCAACATCCAAACCAACAGCTCGTCCGCGAGCGCCTCTTCCTCTTCTCCGCCTCCAAGGCCGCCCGAAGCCCCATATGGACCTGGTCCAGGGACTCAAAGGTGCCTTGTAAAGCATCTGTGCTACCTGCAGTAGCACTCGAAGATGCATCCTTCGGGGGAGGTTTGAGCAAATCACTCAGCAGCTCTCTCATGGCAGCCATATCCGGCTCCATACACTCAAAGGGGCTCGAAGGCTAGGAAAGGAAAGCCCCAACTCTATTACCCCCTGGTCATTACTATCCTCTCTGTTCGAGTCAACCTTTCTCTTCTTCTTGCTTCGCCTAGTGCACCCTTCACCCCTTAGTGGGTCGAAAGGCACGTCACAGTCGATCATGTTGTCCCTAGGCTCCCTAGACACCCCTGCCCTCTCCCACAAAGCAATAATAAAGAGAAGGGAATGGTAGACTCCCTGCTCTTAGCAGCAAAGTAATTTCACTCCTTCACCACCTGTGCCCTATATTAATTTCCCAGCAATCCAAAATACAAGCCACCATCAAGGCACAATGGTAGATTGCATCACTAACATTGCTAGAAGGGTGAATCCATTTGGCCACTAGGTTCAACCACCTCCGGGTCTCCACAGTGAAATGGGTACTCTTGATCACCGTTCGACTATTTATCGAGGTGATCCTGCCTCTCTTGTCCTTCTACATCAAGGTGTTACCAGCCACGACCTATTACACTCTACATCCTTGGCCCTAAGCTCGAATTTTGAGGGGTTAGGCAACCCAACACCTCAGTGATTGCGGCTGCACCAATCCAGAAGGTCTCACCCCAAACGTAAATACACGCATTCGGGCTGACCTAGTTCACATTAGGAAGCATAGCATAAAACTCCCTCACTTATAGCTCGTTGCACGAGC
The DNA here is from genome assembly GCA_018107945.1 of Datura stramonium. Lineage (NCBI taxonomy): Eukaryota > Viridiplantae > Streptophyta > Magnoliopsida > Solanales > Solanaceae > Datura > Datura stramonium. The sequence goes on along the minus strand of JACEIK010000004.1, from coordinate 506,922 downwards.
AAGGTTCCTCTACCAGCGGGCCCCATCCCATCTCGTACAATAGGGACAAATACTCCAGCGCCCTATCCTCCATGGCATCCATGATAAAGCCCCGCTCGTGTATAAGGCCTTTGACCATTTGCTCCATGAATCTCCACTTACATTTTTAACACCCCAAAGTTTCCTAAGACTAGGTTTGGGAAGTTAAATATGTTCAGCAGAGGAGTCTACAAATTTTCTATTAATACGACCAATGGTATGGGTCGTAGGAAGCCTCATGGTATAGTTTAGAGGCTCATCCCTCAGACCACGAGTCCACACCACGAGTCATGGTTTTGTTGTATGACTTGTGGTCACAGAGTTATAGCATGCTACTGGATTACCAGGTGCTGGTCCTACGAGTGATTGTACAACTCGTAGTAAGGAACTATAAGTCCTAGTAGGCATCCGTGGGAATAATCAGGGAGTTGGAGAAATTAGACTGGCTAGCTACGGGAGGAAACCACGAGTCATAGGTTGATGGTATGACTCGTGGTACGAGTCGTGGTGACTGGCAGTGGGTATTTTCCAAATGAATCATTAAGGGTATTTTTATAATTTCTAAGCTCCTAACTTCCTAATGACATTGTTTTAAGCCCTGAAAGATGTTTTAAGAGGGTTTAGCTTATTCTAAATCATTAGACTCCCATGCATGCAAGTTATTGAGATTCCTCTTTAAGTTCAAGCTAGAATTCTCCCCAATTTCTTCCCCGATTCTCTTGGGCTTTCAAGGGTAGTTTGAAGATCAACTTACCCAGATATGTAGGGCTATAAATGAGGGTTTCCTTCCACCCTCATGCCCAAGTTTCTCCTCAAATTCATGAATTCAAGTTTTAAATCAAGTATATTAAGTCCTAGAGTTTCAACCCAATTTTATGAAATTATCTATGATATATTTATGGGTCTAATCTCCTCATGTTCTAAAGTATGTTTTAAGTCTAATGGGAAGATTTTATACACAATTTGATTATAAATTCATGATTTCAAGTTATTAAAAATTATGTCCTATTATGCTTGTTTTATGACGTCAAGCTTATGATTCATGATTTCAAGTATGATGAGATATCTAGCATAAATGAATGTTTATGAACTCCCTACTTATGATGCCATGATTTTGATTTATGAAGTCTATTTCAAGTATACATGATTTTATGATTTGGGCAAACCATACAAGTTAGGTATGTTTTTATGTTTTAGCCAAGGCTAATGAGATCAACTTATCATATAGTTTGGAGTCAAGACTCCAAATGCAACTTATGGTATGTTTTGGAGTCAAAACTCCCGATGTTCAGATTTCAAGCCATGTATAAATTATAATTTTAGCTTCGTCGAAAAATGACGTGAGCACTATGCATATTTTTAGGATTAGTCTCTAACACTGAATAGGCTTGGGGTTCGATGTTTTCCAGACTCAGAACTTCGCGCCAACGTAGGTATATGTATACATGTTTGGGGAACTCTCAAGAGAGTTTTCCCCTGCTCCCAAGGGGCCTCAGCTTGATATCGATATTACGATAGCGTCCTTAGCCTTAGCAAGATTTTGAATGGCTCTACCTACTTGAGTGTGATAGTTGGGGAATCACATAAGCTCTATCGTGATAGTGTCGGTTATGAGGAGTCTCTCATTGTTCCTCATGATTTTAGTTACTCATGTTCATGACTTATGATATTATATGTTATAGAAGATTTGACCCAATGATCAGTTTATGAGCTTTTACTTACGATTTCAGCTATGACAAGTCATATGATTTCTATTTCTAAATCTTGAGTCTCTATGTTTAGTTATGATAACCAGCTTATGGCTATGTATGTTTCAGATACAGTTTTCAGTACGTAGTTCTTACTCTCATGATCTATTTGATTTATATTTATATGCATGATTTCAATTAATATTTAATAAGCATGTTTTATGTACCTTACATATTCAGTACATTCAAAGTACTGACTACATACTCTATGCTATATCGTTTGATGATATAGGTTCAGGTGATCCAGCTCAGTCTCGCCGATAGCTTGCTCCCATCTCAGTCCAGTTCAACCCCTGTTTGGCTGAGTCCTCATCATCCGAAGACATCTATCAATTTAGTCTTGTTTTATCAGTAATGTTACAAACTTGGAGATGGCTGGGGGGCTTGTCCCTGCATCTCGTCAGTTAGTAAAGGCTTATTAGACATAGATTAGTATGTTCAGCATTGAAATTTAGCGTTGTGATGTTATCGTTTGATATACGTTTATGTTATTCAGACTTCCGCTTATTCATATTTAAGTTATCAATTTCCACTTTAGTTTATGCTCTTGAGTTGCTATGCACATGTCATGGGTTGACTTGGAGCCATCCATGGTTCTAGATCCTGTGTCTCGATCCGGGGGTCCCAGCTCCGATCAAGACAACATTGGTCATTGACAAACCTTATATAGGAAGAGGTGTCACCACTTTGGGCTATGTAACAATAGGGAGCCATAGAAACTCAGTACTATTGAAACCCCCCTTAAGATTTGATTTTTCCTAAAGGACTTATGCTGCAACAGATGAATTTTCACTACAGTAAGGTCGTTGCAGTAAAAGGGTTCGCCAGAGCAAGCCCAGTCACTGTGGCAGGGAAGGTTCGTTATGACGAGCCCACTCCAATGAGAAGGCTTGCACCATAACAGAATTCGTCTTCCCCAACAAAACCTCCAACCCCAACAATGGCATTTCACATTTTAGTTGTATTTTTACTAAGTTTTAGCATAGATCGGGTAAAGGAGTAACATGCATAACACCTACACTTCATTCTACATCGATTTAACACCAAAATCAAGCCTTAAGGGCTTGAAAAACTTCAAAAAACCCTATTAAGCCACCCTACCACAGTTTCAAGTTCAAATCTCCATGAAATCCCTAGATCTTACGCAGAGGACGACACAAAGAACTTGAGGATGTAAATAAAACTAGCATACATCAGAATCTACCGTCCTACAAGTTCCAAGAAACCCTTACTCCCAAAACCTCAAATCCTTGCCAAACCAAGCATGATAGGTACGAAAAACTCAAAATAAATAATTCTAAACAACTTAATAAAGTATTAAGGAAGGAGAATTACCTGAGCAATCGAAGTAGGGAGGAAGTTGTAGAGAGGAAATCGAGTGCAATCGGAGTTTCATTTGTAAAATATGAAATGGAAACCACTTCTCTTCCATTTTAAGTCTGCCAAGAGTCCTTCGCTACAACGCCTATCACTTAGCTGTAGCAAGGTCGCTACAACGAGAGTGACATCACTACAGTGGTCCACTTTTCATCCAGCATTACAGTTACAGCAGCATGCTCCAATGCTTAATCTTACCCTTTCGGGTATAGAAAAACTATCCTGAGTCTTTTATCGGTGGGAGTCGGATAAGTAGTGGCGTTAAGATAATGAATTGCCTAAACAGGGCAGTGAAGCAAATGGAAACCTACAAAAAAAGGTTAGTACAAAAAGTCCCAGAATAACCCAGTTAAAAATCATCCTAAAAAATCTCTAATGAGAAATTGTAGCAAAAGAATCTACGTAAGTAAAATTCCTCCCCAAGTCGGGATACTGCAGGAATATGATTCGAATTCATGCGTAGTACTTAAATTTTGCACCCTTAACGTTCTAATGTGACTCAAAAGAAAAGATCGGACGGAAAAATTTATCGACCCGAGAATGTGATCAAGTAAGTAGGATGAGACAGAGAATAAAACAACCTTGGGTATAGCCTCATTTAAATTTATACCTCGACACGGCAGGAACTCTTGCTTCCATGTCACCGGGGCCATTCAAGGATGAACAGGTGTTTAATTGGTATTTGATGTAATGATCCATCTGGTCATTACTATATCCTTGACATTACGAGTGTAAGAATTTTAACATTTTCTCAGTATGAATTTTTATTTTCAGAGTAACAAGTATAATCGGTAAGTAAATATTGAATAAAATAGAGTTAAAATAAAGTGGGCACAGTTAGGCAAACCCCGCCATAGCCAGCAGTTTATCATTATAGTGAGCTTTTTGCAGTGAGCTAGTGACTACTGCAGCGAATGACGCGAATAAGAATTCTAATTAAGGGTCCAACTCCTATTCTAGGGTGGGGGGTTTCCTCCTAAAAATGCCCCCAGGGTAAATTTTAAGGAATTTCACCCAAGAACGGAGAGGTGCATCCCTTCATGAATGTTGTTCCACTGTCTTTCTCGTAAATCCTCCATCAAGAATTCTAGATTAAGGGTAAGGAACGAAGTCACACCGGTGTTATAGAAGCAGCTTGGAGTCTGTCATGACCCGAGAGTACACCCGGATCGTAGACACGGGACAAGGGACCTCGAGAGACCCCAAGTCAATCCATGACATAAGCATTCACTATCTCATTCAATAAACATGAAGGAAATATAAATATAACTCAACGGAAGTCTAACTTAGCATAACAACAAAATAAACATCTGGAGATGAATACATGTATAAGTCTAATAAGCCTCTAATCTGGACGAGCTGATGGGACAACACCCCAACTGCTCAGAAATACTAAAACTGAAAATACGCTCACAATAACTGAAAATCTAGTCCTCGGAAGATGAGGACTTGCCAAAACAAGCAGGCGCTAACTCTGATAAGCGGCTACAAACGGGGCTGAACCTGAGAATCGAATCCTGCATCATGAAACGATGCAGCATAAAAAGTATGCGGTCAGTACGTGGAATATACCGAGTATGCAAGGTAAGTAAAACCGGTTGAACAATAATAGCCTTTTAAAACAAGTCATACATATATGATAGCCTTTAAGGATAAGAACCGATCACAAGCATTCTTTATGAAATCATTCTTATTTAATACATGATCATGCATGGATTTAGAACATCATGACTAAATCGAATGACTCAAAGCTAGATCATAACATTTATATCAAAAGTTGAACAATGAGTCAAACCTTGATTTTTAAACATGCATGCATAGGATAATCATCACGAGCAATGGATATGCAAACCCGAATGATATAGACACTGGGAGACTCGTCACTTAACCGACATACCATGATAGAGCTTACGTGGTCCCGACTATTACACTCAAGTGGGCAGAGCTGTCCAAAACCTTGCCAGGAATAGGGACGCTACCATGATATCAATATCAAGCTGAAAGGGGACAATCGGGTCGGGGGATAGCTCACAAGGGAGGTCCCAACAATATAATAGAATCAACCTATGTTAGCGCGTAGTTCTAGGGCATAGGGTTATTGACCCTTAGCCCGCTCGGTGCTAGATTCTTCTCCCAAAACATACAATGCTCTACATCGTATAAATAGGAAGCTCAACATCGTCTAGTGATGAAGCTTAACATGAAATCATGCATAAACTCAACATTGTATGAAACGAAGCTCAACATTGTCTATTGATAAAGCTCATTATGAAATCATGCATACACTAGACATCATATAAATATGAAGCTCAACAATGTTGTCTTGATAAAGCTTAGAATGAACTCATGCTTAGACTCAACATCACGTGAAATGAAGCTTAATGCCAGCATACATATTAATTATGAATCCGTGCATATGAGAAGCTTTACTTCAATACATACCACAAGCTCAAAGAATAATGGGAGACTTTACTCCAAAATCACGTGGTCAGCCTACTTAGAAATATCACTTCATCATCATCAACATGAGGGCCTTTCCCAAAACCTTATCATGCTTGAACTCATATAATTTATTTGAAAACATTGTGATTTGGGAGATTTCACTCCAAAATGAAGTAATAACGTCTAATTTACGAAAATCATCATTCATACTCAACATTGGGCACTACCCAAAGTTTCATCATACATGAGTCTATTTAATYTTTTTTGAAAACATCATCAAAATAATGGGTAAGATTGGAAAAMATGYTTTTCATCATCTACTCCATCATCATMACCTTCTATCATGAACTACCCACACATGGAMGTTTTAGATTCAATTTTAGAAAAATAATTTTTGTAAAAGAAATTAAGATAGAATCCGYCYAAGCTCARTGAATCACCMATATMWACTCAATTYAGTCATACCCATGAGYAGAAATGTAAGAATCATGCAATTTAWTGAAGACCCATACTTGATCATCACAAAYCAATCACAAATTGATAKGRAATGGGCATGGGTGTGGAAGAAAGCACCCACTCATAGCCTTAMATACCTGGGAWTSAAGAATCCTARCTCTTCCTAATTGCCCARCTGAGATTTCCCTTGAAAACCTTGAAATTCTCCTCACTTTCTTCCCTTCAAGCTCTCACCCTTGCATGCATGAAGAAAATGGCGTAGATGGGTCTTTCTCAGCTTAAAACCCTCTATTAAGAGCTTAAAACGATGTAGTATAGGCCCTTAGAACTTAGGATTTACGGAAAAGCCCTTACTGAAATCGCTGAAAATAACTGTTAGGGGGTCCTAACGGACTACCTGATGACTCGTTACTAGGGCACACGATCCGTTGGTTCACCTATCAAGTGTACTGCCTCGTCGTTCATGAAAACTCCACTGGCTTGGTAACGGCCCACCTAATGAGTCGTTAGGTCTGATGATGAGTCGTTGGGTGTCATCCGTCAAGTACACTGGATAAACTTCACTGTCCTTTTCTAGGAACACTCCATGATTGACCTATCGACTCGTGGTGACTAACCACGAGTTGTTACATTGCCCGTGAGGACCTCGAGTCCTTCAACATCTCAGGCCTTCCCCACAAACTACCTGACAATTCATTAGGCCTCCTCACGAGTCGTTAAGTGACCCGTTCTGCAACTGCTGCAACATTTTCTAGTTTTTCTCCTGATTCACTTCCAGGTCCGATTCTTGAATTCTCAGGGTATAACAATATTTCTCTCTTGGAAACATTTGTCCTCGAATGTTATAAACAAGCAGAAAACCCAGAAACAACAATCTATATATATAGATGCTAATCATTGAGTTTCAGTCAAAAATTGTTGGAACGACTACCCCCGAAGAGAACCACATAACTGGTTAGAGTTCAAACATCACATACACATATCATATCATAAAACAAACTTATTCGCATGAATAGAACATGAAAAACTGAATAGAGGTTTAGGACAAAAATTTGATACCTCAAACTGAAGCTGAGCCGGTAGGAAACAAATGGGAGGTATTTAGCCATCATATCCGCTTCGACCTCCCACGTGGCTCTCTCGACATGTCGATTCCTCCATAACACCTTTACTGAGGCTACTTCCTTGTTCCTCAACCTTCGAACTTGTCGATCCAAGATTTCAACCGGAATTTCTTCATAACTGAGGCTGTCTTTCACACCAATGTTGTCTATCGGAACCACCAAGGCTGGATCATCCAAACACTTTTTCAACAGCGATACATGGAACACGGGATGAACTGGAGCCAATTCTAAAGGCAAGTCCAACGCATACGCCACCGTACCCACTTTTCTCACAACCCGGTATGGACCAACATAGCAGGGACTGAGTTTACCTTTATTTCCGAACTGCATGACTCCCTTCATGGGAGATACTTTTAGAAACACCCAGTCTTCAACATCAAACTCCAATTCTCTTCTTCTCTCATCAGCATACGATTTCTGACGACTCTTAGTGGTTTTCAACCGATCCCTTATCAACTGAACCTTCACCATCGCCTCATGAACCGAATATGGTCCTACCACAACTGCCTCACCAACCTCGAACCATCCGATGGGAGATCTGCACCTTCATCCGTAGAGAGCCTCGAACGGTGCCATCTGGATGCTAGAGTGGTAACTATTATAAGCAAACTCGATCAAGGGCAAGTGATCATCCCAACTACCTTTGAAATCCAAAACACATGCCCTCAACATATCCTCGAGAGTCTGAATGGTTCGTTCCGCTTGGCCGTCCGTCTGAGGGTGAAAAGCTGTACTTAGCTTAACCTGAGTCCCGAGCCCTTTTTGAAATGAACGCCAGAATTGAGAAGTAAACTGAGTACCTCGATCTGAAATAATAGACAAGGGCACTCCATAAAGTTGAACCAACTCCCGAATATACAACTTCGCATAATCGTCTATTGAATCCGTGGTCTTGACCGGTAGGAAGTGTGCAGCCTTGGTCAACCTGTCCACCACAATCCAAATGGAGTCGTATTGCCGGCGAGTACGAGGTAGACCTGTAGTGAAGTCCATATTGATTTCTTTCAACTTCCAAGTGTGGATGGCAATATCCTGAAGTACACCTCCAAGTCTTTAATGCTCAGCTTTTACTTGCTGACAGTTTGGATATTTTGCTACAAACTCCGCAATATCCCTTTTCATACCATCCCACCAATAGATTTCTCGCAAATCTCGATACATTTTTGTGGATCCTAGATGAATAGAATATATGGTACCATGTGCTTCATGCAATATCTGAACTCTCAAATTATCAACGTCCAGGACACATAGTTGACCCTGGTATCGTAGCACACCATCTCCCCCTTGGGAGAAAACCTCCACTTTTTGACTCTGCACTGCCTCCTTCAGCTTCCTCAATATTGGATCCTCATCTTGCTTGGATTTAATATCAACTACCAAGGACGATTCCGACCCGTATGCACAACAACACCGCCATCGGTCTAATCGAGCAATCTAACTCCCAGCCTCGCAAGCCGGTGAACTTCTTTCACCAATTCCTTCTTCCCCCCATCCACATAGGACACACTCTCCATTGAGATTCTACTAAGTGCATCAGCAACCACATTAGTTTTGCCCGGTGGTAAAGGACACTCATATTATAATCCTTAAGTAACTCCAACCACCTCCTTTGCCAAAAATTTAGATCTTTCTGTGCGAACACATATTGCAAACTCTTCTGGTCCGTAAATACATCCACGTGGACCCCATACAAGTAATGTCGTCATATCTTCAATGCGAACAACACCGCAGCCAATTCAAGATCGTGGATTGGATAATTATTTTCATGCACTTTCAGTTGTCGAGAGGCATAAGCTATCACCCTCCCACGCTGCATTAACACACACCCAAGTCCAACTCTGGGAGCATCACAGTACACCACGAAACCATCGTTACCCTCGGGTAGGGTCAATATTGGTGTTGAGGTAAGTCGAGCCTTCAAGTCTTAGAAGCTTTTCTCACAAGCCTCTGACCACTAAAACTTCACCTTCTTCTGAGTCAACTTAGTCAAACGCGCTGCAATGGTTGAAAAACCCTCCACAAACCTCCGGAGTAGCCAGCTAAGCCCAAGAAGCTCCGAATATCCGAAGGATTCACTGGTCTGGGCCAATTCTTCACCGCCTCAATTTTCTGTGAGTTTACTGTTATGCCCTCGCTAGACACCACATGGCCCAAGAACGCCACAGAGTCCAACCAAAACTCACACTTGCTGAACTTTGCATACAATTGGCGTTCCTTGAGGGTCTGGAGCACTACTCTCAAGTGAGCAGCATGCTCCTCCTCGCTCCGAGAGTATACCAAGATGTCATCAATGAACATAATCACGAACATATCCAAATATGGCTTAAACACCCTATTCATCAAGTCCATAAAAGCTGCAGGAGCATTCATTAGTCCAAAAGATATAACTACAAACTCGTAATGACCATACCGTATTCTGAATGTCGTCTTCGGGATATCACTCTCCCGAACTCTGAGTTGATGATACCCAAATCTGAGATCTATCTTCGAGAAACACTTAGCACCTTGAAGCTGGTCGAACAAATCACCGATCCTGGGTAAGGGATACCTGTTCTTGACAGTTACTTTGTTTAACTGTAGATAATTAATGCATATACGAAGGGAACCATCTTTCTTCCGAACAAATAATACTGGTGGGCCCCATGGAGACTGGCTTGGTCTAATGAAACCCTTATCTAGAAAATCATTTAACTGATCCTTCAACTCTTTTAGCTCGGTTGGAGCCATCCTGTAGGGTGGAATAGATATAGGCTGCTTGTCAGGAAGGAGGTTAATATCGAAATCAATCTCCCGCTCGGGAGGAATACCCGGAAAATCATCAGGAAGACCTATGGATACTCACGTACTACTAGAACTGACTGGATATTTAGGGTTTCGGACTCCACGTCCTTAACCCTAACTAGGTGATACACGCAACCCTTATAAATCATCTTCCTGGCCTTGAGGTAGGAAATGAAGCGACCTACAGGTACAACTGAAATACCCTTCCATTCTAAGACTGGCTCACCTGGGAATTTGAACTCTACTGACCGGGTCCTGCAATTAATGGAAGCATAACAAGCATACAACCAATACATGCCGAGAATAACATCGAAATTGGTCATGGTTAACTCTATCAGATCTGCTAAGGTGACCTTCTGGAGAACCAAGATCGGGCAATTTCTATACACCCGTCTAGCTATAACTGAGTCACCTACTAGAGTAGAAACTGAGAAGGATTCTAACAAGACATCGGTACTGACTCTGAAGCTACTGGCTACATAAGGTGTCATAAAGGACAAGGTGGCCCCTGGATCTAACAATGCATAAATATCAACATGGAAGACTTGTAACATACCGGTAACCACTTCTGGGGAGACCTCCTGCTCCTGACGGGATGCTAAGGCATAGAATCTGTTCTGGCGCTGACCGCCAGCTGCACTAGTAGATGCCTCCTGATGTGCTAAGCGAGGGGGTGGGGCTTCTGAACTAGAAGCTGGGCCACGACCCCCAACCCGATCATGTCTCGCCACTGGAGAATCTCTAAGCATGTGTCCGGGTTTCTCGCACCCAAAACACGTACCCGAACCTGCCAAGCACTATCCTGTATGCCCTCGGCCACACCTGCGACAAGCTGGAACACCTGAATCTGCGGGCCTGCTGCTCTGACCTCTCGAACCTGACGCTCGCCCTCTCTGATCATGCCTATGCCGAGATGACACACTCAAGGCTGATGAAGCTAGGGCGGATGATCTCTAGTATGTCTGCTGACGGTGCCCACCGCCGGACCTCTGCTGGGAAAATCAGTGGTCCTCAGTGCTGGCCCTCTTGGCCTCTCTTTCTCTCGAATGTGTCACCTCCATCTGCTAGGTGTACAACACCATCCGAGGGAAGTCCATATCCTGATGGAGCATAAAAATCCTGCATTCTTTATCCAAGTAACCTATTATCCCATGCACAAACCTGCTCACTCGCGCCCTCTGGTCAGCCACTAAGTCAAGAGCATACTTCGATAGGTGAGTGAAATCAAAGGAATACTCTAGTACCGTCATCCTCCCTTGCTTCAGATTTACGAACTCAGCTGCCTTTAGCTCCCTCATCTCTCGAGGGAAGAACCGATCAAGGAATGCAACCTGAAACTCCTCCCAAGTGACCGGACCTGCTCCGGCGACCCTGCTATCCTTCCATTGACGGAACCAGATATGCGCAACCCCCTTCAATTTGTAGGAGGCCAACTTTGCACACTCAACACAGCTCACCCCCATAACATGGGTGATCTTGACAATCTCATCAATGAAGTCATGTGGGTCCTCACCTATTTTGGACCCCAAGTACTCCGACGGGTTCATCCTCAAGAAGTCCCTGACTCGAGACGTCGCTGTATTTCCATTCTGCGGAACATGCGCAATAGCCTACTAATTGACTTGAGTGGTCAAGGCCTGTGCAAGCATATGGATAGCGGCTCCGAACTGAGCGTGGGCGGCTGGCTCCAGTGCCTGAGGCTCCTGAACTGGTGGGACCTACTGATGCCCACGACCTATGCCATCCTCGTGGCCTTCACCGTCTCCATTTCTCCTTTCATTTATCCTTCGAGAAGACATGATTATGCAATCGTGAATAGCACGAATTAGAGGGGTAGAAAGACTCTTCATCGCAAGAAATAGATCATGAAAGATGGGAACATTTCCTAGAACATTCCGTAGCCTCTTCGTCATAAGTGTGGCGCTCTTCACACCCATTAAAAAGACTCTACTTAACGCGGCTTTCGTACTCCCTAGGACACTTCAAATCTATTGTTATGATACCAAGTTTGTCAGGACCTGAGAGTACACCCGGATAGTAGACACGGGACAAGGGATCCCGAGAGACCCCAAGTCAACCCATGGCATAAGCATTCACTATATCATTCAATAAACATGAAGGAAACATAAATATAACTCAGCAGAAGTCTAACTTAGCATAACAATAGAATAAACATCTGGAGATGAATACATGTCTAAGTCTGATAAGCCTCTAATCTGGACAAGCTGATGGGACAACACCCCCAACTAGCTCAGAAATACTGAAACTAAAAATATGCTCATCATAACTAAAAATCTAGTCCTCGGAAGATAAGGACTCGCCAAAACAAGCAGGCTCTAGCTCTGATAAGAGGCTACGAATGGGACTGAACCTGAGAACCGGATCCTGCATCACGAAACGATGCAACATAGAAAGTATGCGGTCAGTATGTAGAATGTACCGAGTATGCAAGGTAAGTAAAACCACTTGAACAATAATATCCTTTTAAAACAAGTCATACATATATGATAGCCTTTAAGGATAAGAAACGATCACAAGCATTAATTATGAAATCATTCTTATTTAATACATAATCATGCATGACTTTAGAACATCATGACTAAATCGAATGACTCAAAGCTAAATCATAACATTTATATCAAAAGTTGAACAATGAGTCAAACCTTGCTTTTTAAACATGCATGCATAGGATAATCATCATGAGTAATGGATATGCAAACCCAAATGATATAGACACTGGGAGACTAGTCACTTAACTGATATACCATGATAGAGCTTACGTGGTCCCGACTATTATATTCAAGTGGGGCAGAACCGTCCAAAACTTTGCCAGGAATAAGGAAAGTGAGGGGAAGAGGAGGCATCCCTCGGCCCGATCATCCAATTCGGACGCTACCATGAGATTGATATCAAGCTGAAAGGGGCCAATCGGGCCGGGAGATAGCTCACAAGGGAGGTCCCAATAATATAATAGAATCAACATAGGTTGGCGCGTAGTTCTGGGGCGTAGGGTCATCGATCCTTAGCTCGCTCAGTGCTAGACTCTTCTCCCAAAACATGCAATGCTCTACATCATATAAATATGAAGCTCAACATTGTCTAGTGACGAAGCTCAACATGAAATCATGCATAAACTCAACATCGTATGAAATAAAGCTCAACATTGTCTATTGACAAAGCTCATTATGAAATCATGCATACACTAGACATCATATAAATATGAAGCTCAACAATGTCTTCTCGACAAAGCTTAGAACGAAATCATGCTTAGACTCAACATCATGTGAAATGAAGCTTAACGCCAGCATACATCTCAATTATGAATTCGTGCATATGAGAAGCTTTATTTCAATACATACCACAAGCTCAAAGAATAATGGGAGACTTTACTCCAAAATCATGTGGTCAGCCTACTTAGAAATATCACTTCATCATCATCAACATGAGGGCCTTTCCAAAAACCTTATCATGCTTGAACTCATATAATTTATTTGAAAACATTGTGATTTGGGAGATTTCACTCCAAAATGAAGTAATAACGTCTAATTTACGAAAATCATCATTCATACTCAACATTGGGCACTACCCAAAGTTTCATCATACATGAGTCTATTTAATCTTTTTTGAAAACATCATCAAAATAATGGGTAAGATTGGAAAAAATGTTTTTCATCATCTACTCCATCATCATCACCTTCTATCATGAACTACCCACACATGGAAGTTTTAGATTCAATTTTAGAAAAATAATTTTTGTAAAAGAAATTAAGATAGAATCCGTCCAAGCTCAGTGAATCACCCATATAAACTCAATTTAGTCATACCCATGAGTAGAAATGTAAGAATCATGCAATTTATTGAAGACCCATACTTGATCATCACAAACCAATCACAAATTGATATGAAATGGGATGGGTGTGGAAGAAAGCACCCACTCATAGCCTTACATACCTGGGATTCAAGAATCCTAGCTCTTCCTAATTGCCCAGCTGAGATTTCCCTTGAAAACCTTGAAATTCTCCTCACTTTCTTCCCTTCAAGCTCTCACCCTTGCATGCATGAAGAAAATGGCGTAGATGGGTCTTTCTCAGCTTAAAACCCTCTATTAAGAGCTTAAAACGATGTAGTATAGGCTCTTAGAACTTAGAATTTACGGAAAACCCCTTACTGAAATCGCTGAAAATAACTGTTAGGGGGTCCTAACGGACGACCTAATGACTCGTTACTAGGGAACACGATCCGTTGATTCACCCATCAAGTGCACTGCCTCGTCGTTCATGAAAACTCTACTGGCTTGGTAACGGCCCACCTAACGGGTCGTTAGGTCTGACGATGAGTCGTTGGGTGCCATCCATCAAGTACACTAGATAAGCTTCATTGTCCTTTTCTAGGAACACCCCACGACTGATCTGACGACTCATGGTGAATGACCACGAGTCGTTACATCACTCGTGAGGACCTCGAGCCTTCAACATCTCAGGCCTTCCCCAAGAGCCACCTGACGACTCGTTAGGCCTCCTCACGATTCGTTATGTGACTCATTCTGCAACTGCTGCAATATTTTTTAGTTTTTCTCCTAATTCACTTCCAGGTCCGATTCTTGAATTCCCGGGGTATAACAGAGTCAAGGTAGGTTATTATTTACTTTGAGTTTAAACTTTGATTAATGAATCATATATACTAGTAAAGTTGATAGGGGAAGGCATGAATAGTCCTTTATGTATGGTATTCGGTTGGGTGTCACCTAGAATAACGTAGGAAAATATGCATGAACAATGCGTGGGATGTCATTGTCAATACATGATCAAAAATTCAGATAAGATTAATGTAAGAGGGGTAGATTCTAGTGTGAGGTCACCTGTTGAGTAATGATGTTGCTTTGTTTGCATCCTTATATGACCATGCTTGTGTGAATAAGCTGTTAAATTGTTGAAACATGTGTTAATATAACTTGTGATTGTGGTGTGCTCTTGTGATAATTAATTAATTTGTACATGTCGTTAGTATTTTGTGTGATGACTAACCAGAGAACAAAATTGAGGTGTGTTGATAAAAATTGAGGAATACCACAGTCCATAGTAAGTACCTTGATGAATGAGTTGCTCATGTATGATGTGAACTTAAAGACAAACGGTTACATGATGGATGTGTGACTCGAGTCCAATGTGAGTTTATGGACGAGCACTATGTGATAATTTGAGTGACTCGAGTCTGTTGTGAGATTACGGATGAGCATTATGTGATGATTTAAGTGACTCGAGTTCGATGTGAGATGACAGATGAGCAGTTGTGTGGGAGCGTGTACTAAGCTGGTATAGTTCATGGACACCTAGGGCCCCCTGTAGGACATGAATAGATGGAAAAGATTGAAGACCCACTAATATGTGTATACAGATGAGTGATAGGTATACGTTCAGATATGGTACAAAGCAAGACTGATGAGATATAGAGGCTATACAACTGTGATTCAGTATGGATGTAATTTCCTGGCTGGAGATGATGACATTTTTACTTGTAAATTAATGTGATGACTCCTATGCCTATTGGTGGCTTAAATGTTTAGTATTGACTGGTCTGATTGGTCTGATTATGATGTAATTATTTGATTATTATTGACTACTAATCCTTGTAGGTTCGATGACTATGTGTTTTGTGCCTTTTGTTGCTGGGTCAATCATGGTCGTGGGTGATGTCTCTCTGTCAAATAAAATGGTAGGTGTCAAGAACGTAATATCTCATAGTAGTAAACTATTGGGTAACTGGTAATGAGTATGCATTATTACAATGATGCTAGGTACTAGGTAATTGTGTTGAAGATTCGTGTAAATATTAGAAGTGAATAGGTCTAGCTGCAACTAAATAAAAAACAACTGAAAATGAAACTCTGGCCCNATTGTGTTGAAGATTCGTGTAAATATTAGAAGTGAATAGGTCTAGAGGTTATAGCTAGAGACTCTTTAAAAATGGTAAATATAATTATAATCCTCCATGAACCTGATTAAGGTGATATGTTAGGATATGACTGAATGACATAAGTTATAGTATGAAGTTTATTATTGATGTTATTGATTTTATACTATGTTGCATGAACTAATCTTAGCCGGCCAATGATACTTACCGGTATGTGTGGTGTACTAATATTACTCTTGCTACACCTTTTTGTGGGGTGTAAGTTGTTTACAGGTTGAAGTTCCATTGTTGAAGTGGGTTATTCAGCACAACTTCTACATTTCTCTTCTCTGGTGAAACTGTGTCATTTATCTTTTGTCAATTCTCTTATTAGAAGCTCTTGTACGTAGCTTGACTAGATCCTAGGGAAGTACTATTTAAAAAGTTGAAATTGTAAAATATTTTTGAAACTTTACTTGATAATATTTTGTATGAATATGTTTATCTCGAATAATTGGTGTTTTATAAAAGGATGGATGGTAAGGGGTCCTTCTATGGGACTAGAGTCGCGTAGGTACCTGCACGATCCAAAATTATATTGTGCCAGTGTCTGTGGCAATTAGATAACTTTGGCAAATGAAAAAAAAAGGAAAGGATTACTTAACTCAAATTACAAATAATCAAGCACTCAAACTTAGTTATCAAGAGTTACACCTGAAGGATGGAAGTCGTCAGTTGACCGAAAGATCCCCTAAGTCATAGTCACTTAGCCTCTTCTATTCCGCAGGGTTGAGCAAGCTCCATAAAAGTTGCACTGCTAGGAGAAGATCTCTCAAGAGATCTTTGCCAATAGGAGTGTTGATGACACTTGATGGGAAGAAGATCCCGAATCATTGGCGCTTGAATTTTGCGAAGGCATGGCTCTTATATTGGATGACCTGAGGCAACACTTCAGTTTTTGCACCATCGGACCAGTCAAATCATCAATATCAAGAGGTATTGAAAATACATTCACTTCAGGGAGGGAAAATGTAGTGTTCGAGATTTCTATCAATTTACCTTATTCATCATCATATTTCAACACCACCAACTCGACATAATTGCCTTTTGGTTTTGTTTCATTCGACGGGGTTGGAGCAGGAGAGAATTAATTTCTTATGTGCTTGATTTGAAAGAATTGGACATTCTATTCCTTTTCAAGAAACTAGAGGTCTCCATATGGTTGTGTTCCTTGATAGCAACAATACCGGCCTCGAGGATCCGGATATTAAAAGTCGTGACTCCATGAGAAGGAGCTAGTCAGGCTAACAGTTTTTTAGTATACAAACCCATAAAGATTTTTGGAGTTACCAAGCAGAATAGGGAATCGCTAATGCATTAATAAAGGAAAGAAAGGAGTTCAAGGATATGCATACCATAATTTTTACCGTTAGACAAGTCAGAAAATATGACCTTACATGCCCTATCCTCTTTGGTAAAGACCTGGAGGATCGCTTTCAACCAATTCATCATGTCAAGTACTTCCTTGGGCAAAACTCGACAAGCTATATGATAAGCAGAGAAAAGGAAAAAGAATATAAAAAAAATGAAATTAGAAAAGAATGAAGGGTCGAAGATTTTATGATTAGGATTATATGACTCTGAAAATGAAAGAGGTGCCAGTTCACACAGTTGCTCTATAGGGATAGCCACGAACCTATCATACCAACTCTGATCAAAATCATCCTCTCTGCTGGGAATTAAGTCTAACATTTCCCGGCCAATCATGTGGATAACATCACCATCAAATAAACAGGGGGAATATGGGTGAAGTAGATGATCATACGAAAATTCCAAATCAACCCAGTTAGGCATTGAATACATCGTATCAGCTTCCAGACTTGAGGAGCAAGCTGAGCCAGGCAAATTTGATACCTCAAGTAAAATTCTTCTAGCCTTTCGGGAATAGGAAGCCCAAAGCCAGTGGAGAGGGGTAAGTATAGATTAAGGAAAAACCACTGATTTGGTGTGTAATTTGTGTGTCTTCCGACACGACAGTAATGTTGACCTCATTCTTCCAGTTACAATTCCATTTCACATTAAATAGATCTTCCTCCGCACCAAAAATTTGTATTCCAACAACACTTTATCATTACCATGACTTAGAAAATCACCAAAAAAACACGAGGATTTTGTGGAGAATGTCGACGACAAGTGCTTTTTCATCGATTTCTTTCGTTTAACTGCCCGTGAGAGTCTTTACTACACGTTGGACCGGCAAAGGACTCTTATTTGCATGTTGATCATCATTGAAAATTTGTATAGAAGAGTTGTTCGTCAATGGTGTCGAAGCGAAAGGAGGAGAAGAAGACATAGTTACGCTTGAAAAAGAAAAGGATAAAAGAAGATCAAAGATGAAGGTGGTGAAAAAGAAACTTAGAAAAGAGTATGGTAAACACAAAAATAGAGTGGTGTTTACATAAGAGAAAAAAGTCATCATTTTTTTAAAAAATCACGAAATTAGGGCCAACCAGTAATGGCCACGTGTTCGGTTCATTAAATGTGGATCGGCAATCGTAAAACCAATGATACCCGAGGTCTTTTCGTATGACTTTTCACCAAAAAATGGAAAACCTTTCCACTTCCCATTCACAACTAAAAAGTGAATGAAAGGGGGGACTATCTGTATAGGAAAAAATTCATACGTAACAGGTGGATAAACTGAGAGACGATGTGCGAAAACAATAACAGCTTAGGTTCGAGTCCGCAAGTGTTGACATTTTGTAAGTCAAAGGTGAAGCAATTTATTACTTCAGGAGAAGATCGACACATTTCTATCAACATTCAGTGTTCCAACTGGGGCCCACTTAGCCCCGAAGGAATGGAACCAGGATACACACCAGATTGAATAAATTCAAATGCTCAGTCGTCACATGAGTCTCCGAGAACATCGTCATCCATTATACTTTGTCAATAAAGAGAAAATAATGAGTAATAGGCTCTAATAGGACCTTAGTTATAAATAAGGTTTTATTCTCTTGTCAGGGGTATCTGAATTTCATTTTGACACTAAAGTTCTCGAAATTAAAAAGTTCTCACATTTTCAGCACTCAATATCACAATTTTTGATGTCGTTGCCAGCTAACTTCCTCAGAGCTTAGGCTAATTCATTCTTATACTTTGATTCATACCGCTTACTTGTTTGTTTTTACCTATTTTACTGCGCATTTCTTATAAACCTATCTTCTTACAATCTTATCATTTGGTCAATTCAACCAATAAGATAGATTGCTTTTAGATAATTCAATCCATTACGTCTTAAATTCTTATTAAATTAGTTGACATCAACCTTTAAATAATTATGAATTTAAATTAATTAGATAACTAATAATCAATTGCATCAGAAAATTAATAACTTCTTGCATAAATTTAAGATGAGGTGATATTACATACAATAAACTCAATGTGGTTCGATCTTATCCTGGCAGAAATTTAATGCACAGAAGTAATACTTTTTTTAAAAAGACAACTAATGAAGACAATAATCAAATCCAAAAGTGAAATTAATTTTTTTTTAAAAACTAACTAATATAGCTTAACTTGCAAATTTAAGTTGGTCCACAGAGTTTTGAAACTTTATGTAACATGCAAGGAATGATTGAGGGGGGAAAAATTGCTAAAAAGAAATTAAATTGCTGTTGAAGAAGAAGTAGATCCATCTCACCTAACAGAAGAAAATGATAACACAACTGCAAATTGGAAGGCCTTTTTTTCACACATATAAATATTTGAGTTGGCAGGTCATTTCTTGAATACAACAAGATTACACAACACATCAAGAACTAAAAAAGAAATTCACTTTCTCTAAGCAGTACTTAAATTGCATAGAGAAAAGTGTTTGAAGAAAGTTTTAAAAAAAAAAGAGACAAAAATGAACTCTTGGATTTGCCTTTTCAGCTTATTGGCACTTTGCCTTTTCCCTATTGTCGTTGAATGCAGAGTTCGACATTACAAGTTCAATGTAAGTACTATCATTACTTTTAGTACTTTATTTAAGAGTGATGGGCGAAAAACACGCAGGTATCTTGATTTTTTGAGTTTCATATCTGAATAATTAGGTGCATGAGTTTTCTATTTGAACTATCGCCAAATGTTTGTCGAAACACACTTCAACTATCAGTTGTTCCCTTTTTCTACCTGAATGATGGTGATATTTCAAGTAGGAAAAAACGGAACAATTAATAGTTGATGTGTGTTTTGATAAACATTTGGTGATAGGCAGATAAGAAACTCACACACCTTATAATTCATGTATGAAACTCAAAAACTGAAATGCTTCAGGTGTTTTCCCGCCACGCAAGCACCATTGTTCGACATCACCCGAGAAGCAAAAGATTTGTCAGTCCAGACTGAAAATACATGCATAGATAGTGGTTTAATGCCAAGGCCGACTTTTTATTTAATGCAAAATTAGTTATTCACATAGTTATATATAGTTTGTAGTATATATGGAAGTTGGTTATTAATTACTATTCAATAAGACATATATGTTCTAAAAATATAGTTTCTTTTGCCTTACTTCAGTATCAATATTTTTTAACAATAAACAGCTGATTTTTTCACATTTAATATGCTAGCGATGTAATTTTTGTATCAATATGCATATTCAATCAATAGTTATTACTTTTAGAAAATTATTTTTCTTTTTTATTCTTTTCTTTTCAAAAAAAAAAGTCACTCTGAAATAATAACTATTAATTGAGTGATAATCTGAGAAATAATTTCAAGATTTCTTGAATCCAAGGCAAAAAAATTGAGTAAGAAGGCTGTTGGTTTAATTATATATAAAAAGAAATTATTTGATGCCATGACAAGCAAAATCATTACTTTTAAACCATATGATCGAATCAAAATAATTTATCAACTACATATTAATGAACAAAAGTTTTACTCCAATTCATAGTAATTAATTTCAAATTAATTATTTGCAGGTGGTAATGAAGAACACAACTCGGCTTTGTTCCTCAAAGTCCATTGTTACTGTGAATGGAAAATTTCCAGGACCTACAATCTATGCTAGGGAAGGAGACAATGTACTTATCAAAGTTGTTAATCATGTTAAGTATAATGTCTCTATCCATTGGTAAGTCATTTAATATTTAATTATTTCTAATCAACTTCTTATATACACTGTAAAACACTTTCATGTGTATATATCAGCAGTGACAGAGCCAGAAATTCTAAAAAAAAAAAAATCTGAAAGGTAACTATTGTTGAACCTCTTTATAGCAGTTATTCTCTATAATAACATTTCACTATAACAACTATATGTTATATGAAACTAATATTTCATGTTATGTTAATCAAAAACTATCAGAACAACGATATGTTGTTATAGAGATATTTGATTGTACAAGTAACTATCTACAGAAGGTGAAATTAGTAACCTGAAAAAAAAAAGATATGTTATAACCTGATAAAATATAATAATTTTACACTTCTAGTGTATCTTAAATCCAGTATTTAAATCATACTATAATAGTAGCTTAAATATCAAGATTTTATATAAGTTATTGACCTTTTTAAATTTACAGGCATGGTATTAGACAACTTAGAACAGGTTGGGCAGATGGACCAGCATATATTACACAATGTCCAATTCAGCCGGGGCAAAACTATGTCTACAACTTCACCATCACAGGCCAAAGGGGTACACTATTTTGGCATGCTCATATTTTGTGGCTAAGGGCCACTGTTCATGGCGCAATTGTCATCTTGCCTAAACTTGGTGTGCCTTATCCATTCCCTAAACCCAACCATGAAGCTGTTGTGATCCTAGGTGAACAACATTAATTTTTTTGGAATATTAAGATTGGAAGTACTTTCATGTTCTTAATTAGGAATGTTAATAACTAGATTTTTTATGATGTTGTTGTTGTTAATGCAGCTGAATGGTGGAAATCTGATACTGAAGCTGTGATTAATGAAGCCATAAAATCAGGATTGGCACCTAATGTTTCTGATGCTCACACCATCAATGGTCATCCTGGACCTGTTTCAAATTGTCCATCACAAGGTCATAGTTGTACGAGTTTATCTTCTATACACTGTCAGTCACAAATATATGTAACAACTAATAATAAGTGAAACTATTAACTTGACATATAATGTGTACAACTTGCTCTAACAAGTTAAATTACACTGATTGATCTTTGAATGACTAACTTTGGTCTGCGTGTTAGAGCTTATCCCCTGAATGACATTTTTTGGACTATAATGATATGCAGGTGGATACAAGTTGAATGTTGAACCAGGAAAAACCTACATGTTGCGAGTCATCAATGCTGCACTCAACGAAGAACTCTTCTTTAAAATCGCTGGCCACAAAATGACAGTAGTGGAAGTCGATGCCACCTATGTTAAACCCTTCAAAACGGACACAATTGTAATCGCCCCTGGCCAAACGACTAATGTTATTGTCACTGCCAATAAAAATTCTGGCAAGTACATGGTTGCTGCTTCACCTTTTATGGATTCCCCAATTGCTGTTGACAATGTTACAGCAACTGCAACTTTACATTACTCTGGCACACTTGGAAATAACCCTGCTACTACACTTACTAGTACAAGTACACCCCCAAAAAATGCCACCCCTGTAGCCAACAATTTTCTTGATTCTTTAAGAAGCCTGAATTCCCAAGAATACCCTGCTAAAGTTCCACTAAAAATTGATCACTCCTTGTTATTTACAGTAGGTCTAGGGATTAACCCATGCCCAACATGCAAACAGGGCAATGGAAGCAGAGTTGTGGCTAGTATAAACAATGTTACATTTGTCATGCCAACAATTGCACTTCTACAAGCACATTTCGCTGGGATCAAAGGAGTTTTCACGACGGATTTTCCAGGGAACCCCCCGTTTGCATTCAACTATACTAGCACAGCAACACCGGCTAATATGGGCACGACCAATGGGACTAAGGTTTATAGGTTGCCTTACAATGACACTGTTCAATTAGTTTTGCAGGATACTGGAATTATAGCCCCAGAGAACCATCCAATCCATTTGCATGGGTTCAATTTCTATCAAGTGGGGAAAGGACTAGGAAATTATAATCCAAAAACAGACCCTAAAAATTTTAATCTTGTGGATCCTGTTGAGAGGAATACAGTTGGTGTTCCTTCTGGAGGATGGGTTGCTATAAGATTCCGTGCTGACAATCCAGGTAAAATACATACATCATGTTTTTGTCAATTTTAACTTATACGCATTGACAATTTAAATTATTTTGTATATTATCAATTATTTTAACGTGGTGTAACATATAATCCGTCTAATTTTTGAAATTATTAATTTCAACAGGAGTTTGGTTTATGCACTGCCATCTGGAGGTGCACACAACATGGGGATTGAAAATGGCATTTCTTGTAGATAATGGCAAAGGTCCAAATGAGTCACTTTTGCCACCTCCAAAGGATCTTCCAAAATGCTAAAAAGACATAAAAGGCCCTTTTGAAAGGAGTTAAATTCACATATACAAGATTTTCATAAGAAGCAAAAGTGTAGGAAATGCATAGAAAAATATTGTACGGTGAGAAACAAAAAAGAAAGGTGAGACAATAAGAAATGGTATTCATTTGTTGAGTGAAAGAGGAAAATATTTTTTTTCTCATGCAATTCTTAATAATTATGGGAGTATTATTCAATGTATTCATTTTTTGTGATTATCAATCAAGGTTTGAAAACTTGGCTCTGTGTTACCTCTCCATTTTATGATTACTCTTGTTGCATAGTCTCTATAACCAAATATATATATATATATCAGCGGTGTAAAAAATATTTACACAATCAGAATACTTTTAATTGATAATTACATGTATATTTATATGATAAGCTTAATGATTTGACCGTTTGAGTTTGAATATTCTCATCATTTTATTGTAACACCATGTAGACTACATCTGAATTTAATTCAAATATAGCCTTTGGATATCAACTTCTCAACCTTAAGGTATGAAATAAACTTACCTTTAGGCGTAGCGGCATNGTATGAAATAAACTTACCTTTAGGCGTAGCGGCATTACCTTGCCATTCCCGGACTGGCTCATCGGGAAAATGGAATCTAACAATTTTGGCTCTGCAACAAATTCGATACTTTTTCGTATGATCTCAGAAATCTGAATTATTAAATTTATAGAACAAATAATGTTGACTATATAGTGTATTAACCTAGAGATGTTTTAGATACTACTCAGAACATCTTTTCTTTTTGCCCAATAACTAGAGTCTCATTGTGTACCAGACTTATCCCTATTTTATGAGAGTAAAGATGTTTTTGATAGACCCTCGATTCAAGTAAATCATAACAAAATAAGAAGAAAACGAGAATATAATAGAGAATATTGGTAGCACAAATAAATAATATGATAACAAAAACAAAAGAAACAATAGGTAACAATAAGAAGTATAAGAAAATAGGAGAGAAAAAATACTAATACTAGTGATCAGAAAAACTAAACAACGCAACTACCTACTGATTTACAATTAGCATTGGCAAGATTTTAGCCAAAAATTAGGTTTAACAACTAAAGCTTGAAAAAAAATGGCAATTAATAGCCAAATCCTACCAAACAAACTAAAAATAGGAAACTCCTAATTGCACAATGCTAATGAATATTCAAATCTTGATTTCACGCTTGTTCCCTTTCAGAATACATATTTATCCAAAAGAATCTCAAACATTCAACAAATGTTCAATTTTGTAAGTTCAAATGCTTTCGGGGCAGTAATTTGTATATCCCTGATGTATATCATTAGTATTCTTGTAACGTACGACACCTTCGTCATGGCATATCATATATATTAGTATATATGACAGACTAATGAACACGAAAAGATATTCATGATATGCATTAACTACATGGATATACAAGGAAATATACACTAAGATACATGTAAATATATAAAGATATGTATAGAGATAGAGAAATTACATAAAATGCCTTTCAAATTTGTCCACCAAACTAACTTTAGCACTGTAACTTTACGGGTGCCTAAGGACCTGTTTAGTTTGGTTTATGGCTTATGGCTTATGGCTTATGACTTATAAGCCAAAAGTTATAAGTTAAGATTTCTAACTTATGACTTTTGACTTATTTTTATTATTTTGACTTTTAAAAATAGAACTTAAAAGCACTTTTTAAACTTACCTAAACACCAAAAAAGTGTTTAAAAGTTAGTTTGGCTTAAAAGTACTTAAAATAAGTCAATTCAAACAGGATCTAAGTACCTCCTTAACAACTTTCAAGAGAATTTTATTGAACCCTCTCTTACCCATACTAGGTAAAAGCGGGGTGTTGTTGAGTCACGCGTGTTTTAAAGAGGCCACATATTTAATGAGTTTAAAATTAAAAAAAAATTATAGTAATATGTAATTCACTTATTTTCCAAATAAAATCCCGACCCGTTCCCAAACAAATACCCCTAATTCCTAAGAAGATCATCATTTAGAAACTTACCCAAATTCTAAACCTAGTCCCACACTCGAACTCAGTTGATTACATCACATTTAGGAAAAGTTTTAAATTTGAGGTGCTCATCAACAAACACAAAATACCTAGATTAGTATTTTGTATTTAGGGTTGGTATAGAATTTGGGTTTAGAATTTTTTTTAGAAAAAACTCGATCTTCAACTTTTCTTTTATTTGTATTCTTTTAAACCTAAAGCTTGTATTTATTTTTAATTTTTTTAATTTGAGAATGAATTTTGTGTAGTGACCTTGATGTTTCATCATAGCAGGAAATTACTACAAAAATATCATATTAAGTACGAAAGAGATATTGTTACAGATTGTTTAGATATAGATATTGATGACTTCTCCTACTTCGAGTTTTTGATTATGTTAAAGAAATTAGATATATTGTTCGTCTTGCATTATTCATATTAGGCTACCTAAATCTGATTAGTATAAATTAAGAGTGATAAGGACATTATTGGGATTGTACTTCAACTAAAAAATAAAACTCTATGTGTCCTACTTGATTGAAGAATCTATTATGATCCCCTCTGCCCTTAAATATATAAATCATGCAGGTGGAAAATCTAGTATTACTTTTGATAACGAGTCTAGTCAAACCTTTGGGGGTTGTAAGAATTTAGGATTTGAAGAGGCTGCACAACCTCAAGAGCCTGTTGTGGGCAATACTTCTGCTGATTTTGGGGATGACTTGGGTGGTACTTTTGCTGATGTTAGGGAAAAATTGGGCGGTACTGCTACTGGTGTTGGAGAGGACATGGGTGAGACTTCAACTGTTGTTGCTGAAGCTGATGTTTCAATAGTTGGTCTGATTGAAAAAGTAAAACTGAACTTCGCAAAGATTTAGACAATGTATAATTTGATGAAGGTGAAAAGAATATGATAGTGATGTTTATGAGGAGGTTAGAATTTTTAGGGAAGAAAAGAGAG
>JACEIK010000004.1:435218-446083 GCA_018107945.1 Datura stramonium | reverse complement strand
TAACTTATAAAAATTTTATATTCATGAAAAACAAATACAATTTAATAATTTCAAATTACATATCCAAATAAAACTTTAACTTCATCTTCTATAATTTCATAATATACAAGTGAATAGACTTAATAGTATATAGAAAATGAAGATTACTAACATGATGATTAATATATATTTCTTTTTCTTCACCAACAATGATAGATTGTCCTTTTTGGGTAAGGACTCCAACTAGGCCACTACTGGTCTCTCTCTTTAAACACCCAAGAAGAAGAAAACAAACTTCTTTCAGCTGCAGACCCCACAAACACCATTTTCGCCAATGACATCTCAAAACGTTATTAATCAATCACTTTGGCTCTCTCTCTCTCTCTCTCTCTCACTCAATCTTTTTCTATATCTCTGTTTACTGCTTTGTAGAATTCCTGGCACATAAAGATCACTGATTTTAATTCTTGATTTTCTACAATAAAATTTCTTTTCACTTTCAAATCTTCATTCTTTAATCTTTTCCAAGTCTGTTTTCTAATTCATCTATATTTTGTGCCGTCACTGTTTCTATATAAGAGTTCTACTTTCTTCTTTTTCTATTGATTGAGGTTCTCTGAGTCTTATATCTCTGAATTTCATGTTTTACCAAATAAGTAGTCTATGATGAGCTTTTGATCTGTCAAAGAGTTCCACTGTTTATACTAATTCACAAAACAAGATCTGCTTTCTGTTACAATTTCAGAATTCTCCTTGGGTTTTGGAAAGTTGGGTGGTCTTTTCTAGATTCCTCACCTCACTTATTGTCAAAAAGAAAAAAAAAAGACTTAAAAACCAAGATTCCCTTCCTATGCTCTTCTTGTGCTTGATTAAATGCCAGTGAGGCCATAAAAGACCCCTCCACTTCTCATCATTTGCCCAGAAAACCAAGAGGGGTTGTTTTTAGATAGAGTAATCCATCCCCCCTTTAGGTGGTGTTTTCCACTATACATGAACAAGAAAACATGAATAGGGAAATGGGATTTCTATCCCCTGCAACATACCTCAAGAACTCAAGCTGGTTGTTTGAGGAAAACAAGGCAACAAGATGGACACCTGAAGAGAACAAGGTGTTTGAAGAAGCACTTGCTTTATTTGATAAAGATACTCCAGATAAATGGTACAATGTAGCAGCAATGATCCCTGGGAAGACAGTGAATGATGTGATCAAGCAGTATAGAGAATTGGTAGAAGATATTAGTGATATAGAGGCAGGGCTAATACCAGTACCTGGCTATACAACTAGTAATTCTTTCACATTAGAGTGGGTCAATAATCAAGATGGTTTTCATGGATTCAAGCAATTCTATGGTCCATCTGGAAAACGGGGCTCGTCGAATCGATCTTCTGAACATGAGAGGAAGAAGGGTGTGCCATGGACTGAGGAAGAACACAGGTGAGTTTACTTGTCATAGAAACTTTTTCTATAAAACTCTCTCTAGCTCAAAGAATTAGTTTAATTCCCCTATCCTTATAAAAATGTTATGGAAAAAGTGGCAAATTTGTTAAAGGACTAACTGTTATAGAGACGATCTCCTTGGTTCACGAGGTGGCTTTTAAGTGATAAAGGACAAACTATTGTAACTTTCTACCTGAACATGATCATAGTGATATCTAGTCTAAAAGACTTTTACATTATGGTTTACTATAAAGATGGTTGTAATTGAACTATAATTTCATTTAAGATAATGTAGATTCTCAAACATAATATCATCATAGTGTGCAAAAATGTGTTCAGGATTCAGCAAGAGTGATCTGCAAAGTTACTCTTTTTTTATAAATGATTTAAGTTTTTTTGCAAATTTGTGTTACAAGAGAAAGTTGGAAATATGTTTTAGTTTTGTTGGTACATTTACTTCGGGTTCCATGATTTTTAGGAATCCTTTTGTCATGTCAGACATTTATATGCTGGTAGAAAATATAGAAAAGATCAATTACTTTATGTTTTATTTTTATTTTGTATAGTACTGGTCTTGAATGAGTTTAGGTGGAACGACATGGTCCATGAAGATTCATATGGCCGATCCTATGTGGTACAAGAGTAATAGTGTTTCCTATATTATTTTTTTTCAGGCAGTTTCTGCTGGGGCTGAAAAAGTATGGAAAAGGAGACTGGAGAAATATTTCACGCAATTTTGTGACCACAAGAACTCCAACTCAGGTAGCTAGTCATGCTCAGAAATATTTTATCAGGCAGCTTTCTGGTGGAAAAGATAAAAGGAGATCAAGCATACATGATATCACAGTTGTCAATCTTACAGAATCCAAGTCTACTTCCCCTGAGGATAATAAATCTGCCCCTTCTCCACAAGCACAACAGCATTCAAAAATGAATGGCATGGTAGAAACACTATGCGAGTATAATTCACCAAATCAAGAATCAGACATAACATTCAACTCATCAAGTGGCGGTCTGATTACCACGCCTTTTCGAGGGGTTCCATCATATGGACTCGAGCATGGAATGCATAACATTGCTCTACAAGGTCTCCAGTTTGGTAACTACAATACTATGTGTTGAGTCGGGGAAGATTCAAAGTTCAGTCCTTGTTGGTCAGGAGCAGTGAGGATTCATATAGCCGTCTCCAGCTTGCTTGGAATTGGGGTGTAGCTGTTGTTGTTGTTGTTGTTGTTTGTCAACAACACGAGCAAAAACAGCCACTACTAGAAAGAGATATGCTTTAGTTAGTTCATATTGCAACCAAAGGGGGGTTGCTCATTATTTAGGAAAACTTTGAGCTATTTCCTTGCACTAATTTTCTGCTGTGTTTCTTCAAAGTGTGAATGAGGTTGATTTAAATAGATTTGCTGACTGAGTTGGTATTTGCAACTAATACAGAAGTTCCAGAAAAAAGATTATTCAACACAATCAAGCTAATTATGAAGCTGCCAAGTTGATAAGGTCAACAAAGTTCCAGCAAATTAATATTCCTTCAGAAACTTGTGGTATCTCTAGTCATCAGTGAAAATATCTAGCATGCTAGGTGTTTAATATCTCTCTACTTTATAGTTAGTCTCAGTTATTCATTTTGCTGCTGTTGCAAAGAAAGATAAATTTATCAAAAGGCTGAATTTCTTCAGAGAAAATAAAGAAGGAACTAACACTCAACACTCAAAATCTTTTTCCAATTCTTAAGTTATGTGCACCAGCAGACCTCTGTGGAGAAAATTTGAGACAAAAGGTTAATTGATGACTTTGGGGCAGGCACAAGTATTGCTTCTTGCAAATTGGAGAACCAATATATCCCTAATGGTGGGGTTCTTCTAATAACTGGCACGAATTCAAATTAATCGAGTGTAGTGGATTTCAACCACTGGATTGTTTATCCCTTCCCCCTCCAAAAAAGCACCTGGCCCAAATAGGGCAATTCATACTACACTTATTAATAATATTTGTTGTGTCAATATTCACTTATTCACAAGGTGACTCGGTGTAACCTATATTTTTTTTTTAAGAATCACTATGTAAAGGACGTTTTTTATGATTTTTAACTTCTATATGTTGACACTGTAAAGACTACGAGGTCACTTAAAAGACAATTACAAGCAACAATTCATAAAAAGTTAAATTAGTTACTTAAAAAATAAAACAGGTTACTTTATACAACATATTTATATACAACTATAATATAAAAATTCTTTAAATTTGTTAACGTATATAAGTTAGATCCTTCCTTCCTTCCCAATGGACTAACCAAGCAAGCCACTATAGTTCATCAAGACATGTCATTATTGTGAAAGTGATGACTTTTTTTTCTTCAAGATAATGCCCTCTCTACTTAACAAGAAGTCATAAGTTTGGTTGTTCAATTTTCTCCCATTTGTTTAGAGTAAGTTGCTTTCTCTAAAGTGCATGGAATCACTGTTGTTTATTTGAGGCTCTTCATGAAGCTTTTCTGACTCATCATAATTATATTATTAGTTGATTAATTTGCACATTTCAGATTCCCATATGGTTAGTAAGATACCTCCCTAAGTGGGAATATTTTATCATACACTGGTTTTCCAAAACTGAATTAGTAAGGTGGAGAAATAATTCTTTAAGTGGATTTGGGAATTAACATCAAATAATCTAATGATGAGATAACATAAAAAGGGGCATTTAGTGATAGTCCAAGATCAGTAAACACTTAAAATCACTTTTGACATGTTTCATGAAATTCAACTATAGTCTTTTATTTTGTCCACAATAACCCAAGCACTTGAAATCATAAAATGTTAATTAGACGTAGAGTTTAATTAGTTACTTGTTCTGTTATTCTGTTTTTATTCAGTGATGAAATTAGAATTTAGACGTTGTGAATTTTGAATTATATATTTAATTTTGTTTATACTTGTTTTTCATACGTATATATACTTACAAATCGATTTTGAAATACTGAATTTTATCAAACATGCAAATTCATTGTTGGATCCACCACTATTTCAATTGGAGTTTGCTAATTGGTAGTATTACTATGGCAATTTACTAATAAAAGTATCATGAAAATCCTAATGCCCACCAACATCTTCTCCTCATTATATTTTGGTCCCCTCCATTAGCCAAAGAATTTTAAGGCAACATGAAGCATAGTATGACCATTCATATGAGCTTTTCCAATAAATGACAAAAATGCCCCACTATTTTCCTTTTACTAAAGTGCCTTTTTGCTAGTTGAATAGGATAGCACTTTGCCACTTTATTCTTAATTGATATAATAATTCTCTTAGATATATTAAGACCACATACCTTGTCTCACAACCCACAAGTTTGGTGCTTTTATATTCCTTTATTACCCCTTTTACAACAAGATTCTGATACCTTGCTTCATTTTGATTTCAGGAACAGTGCACTATGTGCATGTAAACATAAGGATCAACTGTAAGAGCGGAGTGTGGTCTGTCGGTCAATAAAGTTAATGAAAGTGATCACAAAAAATTAAGATTCAAATTTTAGTAGTCATAAAAAAATGTTAGATGATTTCTTTTCATCTATTTAGGTTTTGGTTATAGGTGGCAAATAGGCGGGTTGGACTAAATTTGGGTGGGTCAAAATGAACTGAGTTAATAAATGAGCAGGTTATTGACCTGTCCGAAAGTTATTTGGACTGAAACAGATTAAGCAGTGGATCATAACTCAACCCGCCCAACTCTAATTAAGTTCTAATTTATTTATTTGTTCTTTTATAATTTTTGATAACTTATAAAACTAATATTTTTCTTTATTATGACTAAATATAACATATTAAATAAAATAGAATATTTTTTAATAATATATTGACAAGATTTCTCATGAGTCAATTTGGGTTAGATATCAATCCAAACTTTGAGGCATTGAAATGTGTTGGACTAAGCTAATAAATAAGCGGATCAATTATCAGCTCAAACTTAAATAAGTTGAACAAATTACGATGTTATGGATTAATTTTACCGCCTCTAACTTTGATGCACCGAACTACCAAAAGAATTCCTTGGTGAAATAATCGAGGGGTGACAAACTGAACATTCTACCACTATTATGAAGAAAAAAAAATGAGAGGAGGATCTAAAAGGAGTAAAAGCATAATTGACTAACTTATTTTTTGAGTATCAAACATTTCTCTGTTGTGCTTCTTTATAGGCCCACATACATAGTATATGAGAAAAATACCCCATCCAAGCTTTTGGTACACATATGAAATAGAAGGTTGAAAAGAAGACAGAAAGTGGAGGTTTAGATTAATATTATCATCAGCACTCAGTTGAGTCCAAACAAATTTGATAATTAGACATGACAAAAGGATTTGTAAAAAAGGGGTTATAACAAACTCAATATTTTATGCCCTCAGAAAGGGACTACAACTCATTGCAAATGAGTAATTGCAGAAAATAATATTAACCAAAAAGAGTATGTAGCTGTCAAGAAATACCAAATCAGTACAATGAGCTGCTAGCTGTTCATTGATCTGAGCTGGAAATGTGAGGATCCACTTGTCATGTCTTCCTTCTGTTTAAGATTCTCTTGTCCCTAGAGATTTGGTTAAGTGGTTAGAGCGCAACACGCGATATGTAAGTTTCCTGCAACAAGCGCAATTCTCATGTTTAGTTGTCATTATTAAGTTTTTAACCCTAAATAGACTGTCGGTGCTAAGTTAGAGGAAGATGAGGATGACTTCTGTTGATATAACAAACCGAATGATTTTCATATAAAAGTAGAAAAAATAAAATATTAATACTTGTTTGATTCTAAATATATATATTAGAGTTAAATGTTGCAAGTCACATATAGAAAAGCAAAATTGTACTAGTAGATATTTGACAGAAACACTATAAAAATACCGCCCAAAATTCTCATTCGATCCCAATAAAAGGTGCCTAAAAGTTGACAATGAAAGATTCCTCTATGAATGCTCTTGTATCTCTGCAAGCACGAAAACATCAATACTTAAATTGTAGTGACGGAGATAAAATTTTCACTAATAAAATTTTTTTGAGAAAAGAAAATTGGATAAACTTCTTTGCCTCTGCTTACTTATTTTTCTCTTAGCAAAAATGCAAGAAATTACAGAAATGACTTTAGAGTGACTTGAAAGTAGAAGAAAATATTTCTATTAATGAATTACTACATGTTTGAAGTTTCCAGACTCCTTGAGAGTTCCACTAAGCCATGCAATTATGTTCTGATAAGGATATGTTAGAAACTAAAAAGTTATTATTTGTGTCTTAATTTATGTAAAGTTTTTTCGTTTTTTAATTTATTTTAAAAAGAATGATACTCCTTCCGATCTTTTTTAGTTGATAGGATAAGGTTTATATATTTCTTAAAAAAATTAAATTAATAGAGATTGCAATTTGACTAATATAAATCTATTAATTGATATGTATTTTTTGGAAACGTACAATAATCATTCTTTTCATAGTGATATAAGTACTAAAGCTAGAGTTGAAAAAAAATGATCAATTATTTCTTGAGTTTGTATATTGATAACTATTTTGAAATAAATATTTTTAGTATACCTATGAAGTAATTAAAAAACGAAAGGAGTACTTTCTCATATTTGTAAAATACATTTTTAGGTTACTTTCTAAACAGACTAAAACGGAAATTAAAGTAAAACACATATATAAAAATAGAGGGGGTAATTTATATTAAAATTAACAATGATTTCAGGGTAAAAAACTTAAAAGTTGAACAATAAAATTAAGCTTTTGGATCAGCCTTTGAGTATAGATTACATTGAGTTGACAACATGTAGGGAACAGACATATAAATTTGCTAGCAGAGAAAAGCAACCTCTCTTCTTCTTCTTCTTCTTTTTTTTTTTTCCTATTAATTTCTCTCTTTTCATTCATTAGTGCTCCAAAAAGAAAAAGAAAGTTAATTGGCTTAGAAATTTCATTAAAAAGAGATGATTGAGACTTGAAATATAAGACCAAAAAACTCATAATATGTCCATTGACTCTTGTACACTTAGACCATCAAAACCTTCACTCACATAGAAAAATTGATTGTTGACAAACTTATAAAAAAGGGTGATTGTTGACACAAATTTATACTTGTTTACTTCCTCCTAAAGTTGTTATAGCTAAATGTCTAATTAAATTCATAGAGTTTAACTCATAGAGAAATTATAGGACTTACCACCAAGGGGATGGTGACATGGTTGGAATCTAGCCACCTTTAGTTAATAAAAAATTTTCAAATTCAAATTCTGAGAATGAACAACTTTTTGGTAAAAAGGAACATTATATCCCCTTTCTAGAAAAGAAACCTTACATAATTGCTTCATCGAAATAAAATATTTATAGTTTATTTCTCCTTTACTTTCATATTCTTGTAATTAAATAATTAAAAACACCCCATTTCACAGTCCTTCATGATACATCATATTATATCCATATACTATGATGATATCACTGAGGTGAGCGCAGAGATCCTCAATCCTTCATGATACCATCATGGTATATTCATATACAGTCATGGTATCTTATGCATGAAAAACCTTCAAATTCATAATGGGGCACGAATTGTAATTATTTTGAGCCGATTGAGTACTTCAAGTAATTAGTATGAAATGATCCATCTAATGTAATTACTCTATTTTTTGATCTATTTTATATACTTTTTTCTTTTAAAAATTTGATATCCTATGAAAAACCAACTTAATAAATGACATAAAAATCCCAAAAACTATAAATATTGGCATATAGCTCTCTCACGCGCACGCACACCCCGCATGGTTTCGCTCAATTTCTCCCAAATCTTTTCATCTTTCGATCTTTCAAATTTTCTTCACAAATACCTCTCTCATTAACTATACTTATTCGATAAACACTTTTTTTAAGGTTGTAATCTACATTATTTTTTGGAGTTTTGAAAGTTGTGGTTGCTAAAATCGGATAGCTTTTGATCAGATGATATTGAGTTTTCTCGAAAATATTTTAAGTATTTTGAATATCAATTTTGGAGATCTTTGAAAATGATTTGAGGTGACTTTCAGATTTAAAACTCGAGGTTAAAGAAGACTATATTCCTGTATCTCCCCTATTTATTCGTGTATATGACCATATATATCAGTGTATATTACCTCCTACATTTGTTCATATCCTCTATATCACGTGCATCAATGAAATTCTCTATATGATACACATTTTTTATCCGTGTATATCACCCTGTACATCTATTTAGCTGATGTATATCACATATACCAAAGAAAATGTGTGCAATTTACACCAATATACATGATATACAATTTAGTATACACATGTCACATGGCAAGGAATCCTCTGAACTCGCGATATTGAAAATCTTCTCCAATTTTTTGAATTTTTTCTTTTTTAATGTATTGGATGATCCGATACATTACTGTGTTCAAGAGAATACATCTTTCAAGTGTGGAATCAGGAGGAAATTCTTCTTCTCCAATGATCTCTCTTGTTTTGTTGAGATTTGGCTATACGATGTCAATTTTGTTAGACTCCAATTGGTAAATTTAGTGTTTGACTAAAATTATATCAATAGTGTTGATTGTTGTATAAAGGTGTCAATGTCCCTATCCTCTTTGTGGGCATAAGCACTTTAGCACTCTTAGTGAGCGCATCAATATGACTCTGGACTAATCGGACCAATTGAATTTCAATACAAAATGCTCAACTCTAGGACATTCAAGTCCACTTCCATTCCCTTCTTAAGAAGTGGCCCATTTTTATTTTTATTTTTTTGTCTGCAATAACATCCTTTAAACTGAATGAATCAAATTGCAATATCATATTAAGAAAGTGTTTTGTGAATATTAAAAACAATAAAAAGTTTTGGAAGGGAATTAGTTAGGAGAAGATATGTAGAGTGTAGTTGAGCTTATTGTTGGTTACTCTCTCTATCTCATTTTATTTTTAATTAGTCTTTAGAAAAAATGTCAATTACTAATTAGGTAGTTTTAGGCCTTCTCTAGTTTTTCTTTTAACAATGGCTCAACATTTTTCATTAGTACAGTTACACGTCATATATTCATATTTTCTAAAGTTTTGAACATCTCTCCTTTCCTTTTATTAACTCTCTCCATTCGTATCAATTCAAATTAATTTTCCAATCTAATTTAAGTTTAATGGTTCAATTTTTAAAATTTCAATACTTAATTTACTATATTGTTAAAATTAAGAATTCAAATATGATATTTATTGAGAGTTTAATAGATTTTAACATATATATTATGAATTTACAGATTAACGCATAACCAAAAGAATATATACGCCTTTGCAAATGTTTCTTCCTCTCTATTTATAAATAGAGAATCTTGTTACCTTCCTGCGTTCAAACAGTAAACCAAAAAAAACTTTTAAAATTAACTGAAATCTTAAAATAAAATATTCGAGACTACAGAATTCACTGTGTGTCCTTAAGGAATTTAATTCTCTTACTGTATCCGAAGTTTTGAATTACTTCCTCCTAAGATAAAACAAATATACTTATTATTGGTATACCTACGTCTCAAACGTCAATAACTTCAACAAACTCAAAGTGCAGTAAAAGAATCACCCAAAGACTCCAAATGAGGGTAAATCGATCTTTTTTATATACGAAATTAAATTAAATTTTCGTTGATATTTATTTCCACGAAATATAAATTAAACTTTATGAGGAAATAATATCATAAAATAAAAATAAGTAAATTTTATCCAAAAAATTTACCAATCAATTAGATCACCAAATCCGAAGTCAAAGCCAAACTGAGCAATGAAGAATATCATAAAATGGAAATTTTTTTTTTATCAAATCTGAAGCCGAGCCAAATGACGACGACAACATAAGTGAGCCTCTCTTCTCGACCTTTTATGAGATAGAAGATATGTTTGTAAATATAAACATAAAATTTTTTCTCTTTCTTATAAATAAGAGACAAAATTCACTTATAAAAATAAAATTAAAAAAACAACAACTTTTCGCTTCTTCTCATTTTATTTTTCATTATTTCCTAATTCACATCTACACTTTTAACTCCGGCAGGCGTTTGGTTAAGAAGCGGTAGTTAATGGATTATATTAATCCAAAAATTGTTAGACATGAAAATGTGCAAAAAACAATTACTACATTAACAATGTGCACCACTATCAATGGAGAAATAAATTATAATCATTTTAAATTACAACTACTAACAGCCAATGGTGTGTGTCATTCATACACATTGAAAATGTCTTGCAGACATTATGCAATAATGCCAAATGTATTTGGAAAGGAGGAACTTGAAAACATGAGGTAAATATTTTTAAAGATTAGTTAATTATGAGAAATTTCAAAAATGATTCTCCAAGTTAAATAATACAAGAGATGAATAAGATATTATTTTTTAATTTCAAAATTTAAGGATTTATTAAATAAAATTTACTCAATT
>JACEIK010000004.1:416609-431310 GCA_018107945.1 Datura stramonium | reverse complement strand
CTAATGATAAAGAGTATGAATGGACCAAAAATATAATGAAAAAAAAAATGTTGAGCAATTTTGAATAGTACAATCAAAATTTTTAGCATTTTTTTTAAATATTGAATACGGAGAAATCATCTAATTAAGCAAACATAGCTATTATATTTATAATATATAGCTATATATTACGAAATGTGGCAACAATTATCATTTTCATAGCAAAATTATATCTCTCTCGCCTCGTCCATTCTCGCACGACTCTCTCCTCTCTCTCTCATTCGCCTCTATCTTCTCTTCTTTCTCCTCGCCTCTCTCCCTCTCTCACTCATCTCTCTCCTCTCTCTCTCTCCAATCACCCCAAGCAATTTATTGTAAATTTGAAATTATGATATTTTTTAGTGATGATACAAGTGTATCTCATAAAATAAAAGTGATAGATACACTGATATACACATGCTGCTTTGTTTTGTATCTGGAAATATTTTTGGGTTATATTTGTGTATCCAACAAAATTGAGAAAGTGTATCAAACAAAATTAAGTACTTTATTAGTATATCAAACAAAATTAAGTACTTTATTAATCTCTCCAACTGAATGTTGTATTCGAAAATGTTTTTGGGTTGTATCTAGAAATCTAGTGATTTTCAAAGTTGTAGTTAAGTTGTATCTCGGATCTAGATCTGAATTTATGGTGATACTGAATCTGAAAATATTTTTGGATTGTATTATGTGTGTCCAACAAAATGAATAAAGTGTTGATACAACTATATTGAGCAAATAGATATAGAGTATCCAACTAAATTGAGTAAACAAACTATAATGAGTTGTTGTATCATTGATACAACGTGAAATGTTGTATCAGTGATACAACATGAATTTCAAAAAGTTGTATCAGTGATATAACACAAATTTCAGAAGTTATATCACTGATATAACAAATTTTAGAACAATTGCTATAAATAGTAATTAAGTAAACAATAGCTACTAATAGTAATCATAGTTCAAAATATTGCTATTTATGGAAATTCTGCTCAAGTATATATAGCAAAATTGAACAAAGTTTTTTTATATATATATATATCTTTCTAGCACATACTCTCTCCATTTCAAATTATCTGTCGCTTTTTTTAAAAATAGCTATCTTAAATTATTTATCGTTTTAGAACTTCATGGTAAAATAAATTAATTTTTTCTCATTTTATTCTTAGTATAATTTTTATTGAAGACTATAAAGTCCTTAAGTATGAGGTGTTATTACTTTTTGAAATTGTTAATTCAATTTATTCTTAGGTGTCTATTTAAATTTCTATTCATTTATGTTGATATGTGCAAGGTGACTTTGACAATTTTATACTCATAAGGTGACTTTGGATAATTTTATACTCATTAATGGAGATGACACATAAATTGAATAAATATTTAGAGATTACAAGCTATATATATATATATATATATATATATATAAGGTAAAGTAGTCTAAGGTTTACTTGTCCGCATCTTTAATGGAAGTCCGACCGATGTTTCTGCACTGTGCCACTGCCGCAGTGTTTTCACAAGATGAAGATTTATTTCTTATTCTCTCTAATGTGCTTAACTACAAGATCCTAACAAAGCCTTAATATCATTGTGTATATCATCATCACTGGCCCACAACAATCAACTATCACCATTAATCACCTCTATCATCACAATCACCATCACCAACCGCGCCCACCGCGCCGCCACTCACCGCCGCCGCTCGCCACTATTGTCAACCACTACTAATAAGCCGCTAACCATCCCTAACATCACAAATAAATAAATTTAAGAACCACCACTACTACTAACCAATATTGTTAATGTTACTACATATACCACTTCCATCATTATAATTATATGCACTATCACCGCCACCGTCGTCACCGCGCTACCGCCATCGTCGCGGGCCGCTACCGCCACTTCTACCACCACTATAACTCACTCCCATCGCGACTAATCTCTACTATCAATCATCTTCACCATCACAAATCCGCCACCAACTACTACCAACACATTTTCAACCACCATACATTTTTTCGCCTCCCATACATTAACATTGGCCAACTATTTACATCAATCAACTTAACCATCACAACTACCACTACCAACCTGCCATCATCATGTCAATCACTACAACATCTATCACCCTCATCATCGTAACTATCACCACGAATTATCGTCACTAACACTAATCAT
This sequence comes from Datura stramonium, assembly GCA_018107945.1. Taxonomy (NCBI): domain Eukaryota; kingdom Viridiplantae; phylum Streptophyta; class Magnoliopsida; order Solanales; family Solanaceae; genus Datura; species Datura stramonium. The sequence goes on along the minus strand of JACEIK010000004.1, from coordinate 429,114 downwards.
TATCGCGACCACCACTACAAACCATTCCTATCATAATCCAAGAAACATAAATATTTTATTTTTTGTATTACATAATAAATTTATTTTATTAAATTAATATTATTTTTTATTCGGGAATCATATATTTAATATATTTATAAATAAATAAATTATGCACATTCAAATGTCAAAATTAAATGTTTTAATCATTCAATGTTTGTAATGTGGTAGACAACATCTTAATTATTCAAATACGTATTCGTATCTCGTACGTTAATCGTAATGAAAACGAATGAGACCCCAAGAGTTTTTTCTAATTAGTATTTTTATGGGAATGTGTAAATTAAAACGATAAATAATTTGAGACGGAGAGAGTAATTAACTTGGTGTGTGAAATGTCTAAAGACTCGTGACATTGTGGAGTGTTGTGACCTTCCGTGGACTAGACTGTCCCCTTGAAAACTCTAAATACTAATTAAAAATAGCCAACTCCCAATTATATATTTTTCTTCACTTTTCTCATTTCCTTATCTAAAAAGAATTGGACAAAGAAAGAAAAAATGTGTTGTAATAAACAAAACGTGATTAAATAAAAGTCGATAATCCAATAGTTCATGAGAATTATGCAATATTAATCACTAGCTCCTAAATATTGACTATGTTTTATCCTAGTATGCCAAAGATTAGAAAATGTTACTATTAACTTTAGCAACTTACATGCAACTATTGACATTTCATATATAAAATCAAGTAGTGGGTGATGATAAATTAGTACTTATCCAAGACTATATATGATGTGCTTTGCTTCATCATCTCTTAGCAAAAGAGTGTGGAAATGACTGCCCCATTTGTCTTCTACCAACTAGAAACAAACATCTATTTAACATGGATTTTTCTTTGCCATCCCCTCTGGAATTGTCGGATGTCAACATGTTCAATTATTTTAACTTCCGAAAAAAATTATGTATAGACTTAATATATATTGAATTTGAAATTAATCCAATTTTATAAATGAAGGTCTTTTCTTTGCTAAGGATGTCAGATGACAGACTTTTAATATAAATTATACATATTTTTATAAATATATAGAACACCTCAATTGTTTTTTATTTATTTTTATCCAAAAATTCCTTTCATTTTCGCACAATTGATTTGTTTTGCCAGGCTTTCCTAAAGTGGATGGGCCAATTTATTGTTTTGATATTAGGCAGGTGCGCCCTTTCGCTGCAAAATAGTTAGACCGAGACGTGGCCAATTTTTGAACATATATAAGAGTGGCAACTCAATCCATATGCATTTAAGGCTTCCTTTTCTATGATCTATATCCATTTGAAATGGCGTGCTACTCCGCATGGATTTAGGAACGCAGGGGTTCATTCGAATTTATTATTTTAAAAAATACTGGCAACGTATATATATGATTAAAATAATTTTATATATATATTCAGAAGTTGTTATACTACTCAATCACATATAGAATCGGAATCTCAAAATACAATTATTCAGAATGTGATTTAGTGATCAATAGGTGCAAATGATTTTCAAATCCAATGATGACATACACCTGAGATGACAATATTTTTCAAAAATAAATTACACGATACATGCTGATAATGGGGAGATATATATAAGCAGAGTATTCAATGAAATAATTGGAAAGTTCCAACTATTCTAACATCACCATTATAAAGAAAAATAAAAATTGAAGTCTCCAAATTTTGTACAACTTCTAACATTTCCATGCATGCATGTAGAGAAATTGTGTTCTTTTTTACTTTAACCATATAGAATCTGTCAACTAATAACATAGTCATACCCCTAGTCTTAGGTGACCCATATTTTCTTCCATAGCTGGCATTTAATTAATTAATCATATGATTTTTGATTTTTCAATTCCAAATTCTGACAAACTTTCACCTACATCAAGCTCCCCAAATAGACATGAAATTTGTTGGTTCAGTTAACATTCCAAAGTAGATACATATTCATTGTAAAGAGTCCAAATATGGACCTTTTGTGTTTTTTTTATATTTTTTTCTGATATGAAATACAAGTATATATCCATCAACCAAAATTGAAAGATTCATAGATGGTAAAGTTAAAATATCTCAAGTACCTTCAACAAAAGAATATTTGTCTTTCAATAATGATTCATTAATTAGCTAGTCATATGCCCTAAATTCATTCTAATTAATCATCAATGAACACGATGATTATGATTAGGGATTTATAAGCACATGATCCCGTGAATCAATATTAGTCCTTCTTCTATTATCACGATGTTTGTACTCTTTAATTTTTAAAAGATTTTCTAACACCTCGACTGAATGTCAAATGTTGGGAAGTTTAATCGAATTTAGACAGAAAGAAATGAAGCTAAGTTAATAAATGTTTGCCAGCCATTCACTCACTCAAAAGCTACTTGAACTCATAAATTGATTAAGATGAGCTAAACAATGATCATAACTCCAACCCGCCAAACTTTTTAATTTAATTTTTTATTTATTTTCTTATTATTAATTAATTGTCAAGCAAAACTAATAAATTTTTTATTATAATTATATATAATATACAAGTATGTGATTCAGCCCTTCTGGAATCCCGTACATCATGAAAGCTTAGTACACTGGATTGACCTTACTAGGTGAAGGTAATAGTTAGCATCCTCCCCATTTTATCTTTTCCTCGAAATGCCTCAATAGCATATTAAAACACAAAAATAGAGGGGACGGTTTTGTCTCACTGATTTTCTGAATATTATGTTGATATAGAAGATAACTTCAGTAAGGAAATCTAATTATTTTCTTTCCTACTCCTTATTAATTCTCTGTTATGTGTCTCTTGCAGAATAAGCCCCAAGAATCACTAGAAGGAGGAGAAGAAGGAGATGGATTTAACTCCTTTCAATTAAAAGACCAAATAGTCCAATCTATTTTTGTGTCTTAATGTGCTGCTATTAAGGGCATTTGAGGAAAAGATAAAATGGGGAGGATGTTCGTAGGTTAAGAAAATCGCGCACGCGCATATATATATTTGAGTTTCACAGCTTAATTTGGACTACATATTTAACCTTAACCAACTCAATACTTAGATATAGGTTGAATTAGACGAACCAAATAGTGAGTTAATAACTAATTTTTTGCATGGACTATCTCTATTTTGGAATGATTTTTAAATTTTCGTCAAAATTCATGCGATCTTTAATTTTTTCCTTTACTACTCATTTAATAAAAATTTATAGGCCAAAATATGCTTAATTATGACTTAACTTCACAGCAAAGCTTAAATTTTGTAAGACAAAACTTTTTAGAGAATGCTGCATTTTTATTGATAAGCTTTATAAGATTTTATTTGCAGCATACATTTTTATACTCCCTCGTAGCACATAACTTCGCCACCGAACTTACGCCCATGACATAACTTCGTCACGGACATAACTTCAGACTCACCGTAATTTACGACGTTTTAATTTCTTTCGCCTTCTCTTCAAGATAATCGTGTCATCGCACTTATTTCATGCAAGTAGTAATTTCTTTTGCCTCGGAGATAATTGTTGCCACTGAGGCATAATTTACGCCCGAGAAAACTTCGTGTAACCGAAGTATAATTATGGCTCAACTTAATTTTGCCTTCAGACATAACTTGTATGATTGCACTTATGTCTTGAACTTAAATTTTTGGGCTGCCTTTATTACAATTTCGCGCCATTAAACTTACGCTGCATACAACTTTAATCGAATTTATGTCTTAGAATATTCTTTTACCTTGCATTTTTTTATTGCTAAGAACATTTTGACTATTTTTTATATGACTTAAATCTCAAAGGATAAAAATTGTTAATTCTCACGCTTGGAGGCAAAAAAAAAAAAAATTAAAAACCGCCTCATAATAAGAGAATTTGGTGGTGTGAATGACTCCCTTAATAAATAAACAGTCACATTTTCATGAATTAATTTTGCTACAAATATTTCATGGAGCACTCTATTTGGTGTCCTCCATTCAACTTTTATTTTGGCGCTAATGCCCAATACTAATTAACTTCGGGGTCAAAATATATGCTTTTTTTTGCTTCTTCGATTTTTTATATGACAAATATTTTAGTTAAATTTAATATATTTCATCATGTATAATAGAATACGTATATACATCATATTATTATATAAGTGGAAAAAGCCTCATAATTAAAAGTTGAATTACTTAATTTACCCTATTATAAATGATGCAATTAAGTCTTCTCAATACATATTATTTTAATGAATTCAAAAATTGTTCGAATCAACAAATATTATCCACTGAGAAATAAAATAATAATCCACTTTAAAAAGAGTGGATACTCATATAAAATAATATGATTAAGTAAAAGATATAAAGTTAGCAATATTTTCAGATAAAATATCTAGCAAGAAAAAGTTTAAAAGATATTTATTTATTGAGATTTAATAATAAGTGACCTTTAGTGCTTTGGGAGGACATGAAAGGACTAACTTCCCATTCTGAAGTGGAGTAATTCTTTTTATTGATTAACATTTAATTTTCTCACATGCCTAAATTGCTTCTTTATTTTCTAAAAAGGAAGAAATGTCAAAGGTTTTCCCATAGATGTCATTTAACAAAGACCAAAGTTGCTCGACTTTTTCAAGTGGGGGTATGTGTGTGCAAATTTTCGAAACTAAAGACATTAATTTATTAATATTGGTTGTTGATTTAATGATTTTATATAATTCTTATATTAATCTATCAGTTTGATTATTAAATTATTGATTTTTATTTGACGATTAATTGATGGCGTAATAAATTTTATTAATTTTTTTTTAATTTTTAATTATATAAAACTCACTTTAAACTTAGAAATTTCATATCTAAATTAACTTGATTATAATATATTGAAGTTTTTTATAATTAATCAGAGATTTGTATGTCATTAACTTACTGAATATATAGCTATATTGTTCTCTCCTATAAAAGCAGGTGAAATTTCCTACCATTCATTTAATAGTATCATTAAATTTCCTGATACAACTTCAACTAAACTAAATTAGCTTTTTAATTTTATTGAATTAAGATCTAAATTAATTTCTAAGACGTGGTAGGAAAAATAGCGTAAAAAACATATATTAAATTAAAGAGAGCTAATTTATTAAAACATAATTTTTTATGATATATATGTAAAATTGTGTGTATTTTATAAGTTTGTAATCACAAGTATTTATCTGTAAAAAAATATAAATATATGTGATTAATCAATACAACTTCTTGGGATATTTCATACCTTATATTGTGTAAGATTATAGCATAAGAGTTATTTTTTTAATAATTTTTTACAAATTCGTGAGATTTTCATATATAAAAATTCAAATACATATCCAAAAACCTTCAATCAATTTTTAATCAATCCGATTTCAAATCATGATTCACAATCATATCAAACCCGCCATTAAGTATCGTATCGATAAAAACCTTACCCATACTAAATATTTATACCTAACAAATAAATACATAAATATACTTGAACTTACACAACTATCAATTAATCATAATTAATTAGTATATATTCTTACTTCAATGAATTTCTTAATCATGGTTAATTAAATTGATTTGGGGAAAAATCCGGTAACAGAGCTACCATGCTACTAGTTTTTAACCTTTTTTTTTCTTCCTAAAATTCTAGATTTTTCTTAACAGAGAAAAGAAATCCCACCCAAATATATTTCTGTTTGTTCTAAAATATTTTTTTGATTTATTTTTACTTGTTTATTTATTAAAAATAGATATTTATTCTTAATTATTCAGTTTTAAAAAACAAGAAATAATTTATCACTTAGTTCCTAATTTATTTATTATTAACTATAAACCAGCTTATCAATGTATTTTCTTCAAAAATAAATTTATTATATTCAAATGGTAATATAGTAAAAATTGTCATATTATTTATTACTCCTTAAGAAAGATACGCTAAGCTTAATATCGAACAAATAAAAATTTGTTATAAATATATTTTCTATTTATGACTAATCGTCTATTTCTTATTTAAAGCAGTGTCAGAATCTCATAATGCTAAGTTTTCCCTATAAATAAAGGGTTTTCCATTCATCGTATTTAAATACCTTATAATTCCTTTAACTCCTCAAGAGAATCCTTATCAAGAGAAATAAGAACTTCTCTCTTTCTCTATAATATTCTTTTGTTCTTTCTTTATTTCATAACACGTTATCGCACGAGTCTCTCGCCTTGAGCACTACTTGAGGTAAGAAAATCAAAGTTTCTATGAAAAAATAAAGGTTAGTATTTCTTGATATTTATGTATTTACTAATAACAATATCGATTTTGTATATAACTTGATGAACGCATCATTGGATTCACTTGGCAATTCATGCCTCATATTCGTTCCTTAAGAACAAACATTGTGGAAATATATTTGTTCCGAAGACAACAATATATATATATATATGTACGATCACTAGAAGTGATAATATTTTCATATAGGCTTGTTACAATTACAACCGAAAATATGTAAGAGAAATCATCTATGTTATATGACATACCGATTTGCTCCCGAAGTAGCAATATCCTAAAAGAGGTTTTAAACTATCATACCTTTATGTGGTTAAGGCATATTAGATGATCATGTTCCATTCCCGAAGAATGAAAAATTGAGAACTTTTGATAAATGTTACAAATATAGATCTAATACGTATCTAGCCCCCGGCTTGAATGACAATACTTAATAAAATTCAAATTTACTCCCGCAGTAAATCCGAAATTTACTTCCAAAGTAGTAAGTATGAAAGTTTACTCCCGAAGTAGTAAGAATTTAACATCTACTCCGAAGTAGTAAGACTCTTAAAGTAACTCCTGCAATTTACCCCGAAGTGTAAACCCCAATCTACTCAAAGCAAAAAGTTTGAAATAATGAAGTTTAAAACTCAATATTTATCAAGTACTTTTGAAACCTACTTGAACCAATTTGCTTATGATACCGTATATTTAAGTAATATGAGATAGCAAATTAATGATTAAGGTTTGCAAAAGAACTTGATTGTTTGTCAACAAGAATCATGACACCCAAAAGAGTGTCCAAATTATATTATGAAAAATAAATTGAAAGCTCTTTAAGAGTTTATTTATTATTATGTCATTCATCCCATATTGTAGTACAAAGTTGTTATGATTAAACACAAATTGTAGTAAACCCGAAGTTTACCAACAATAAAATAGTTATCATATTGAGACTACAAATGATTGAAAGATTACATACTCATATTACTAACATGAAAAAAAGAAATATGTATATGAAAAGTTACCTGATTTATACTACAAATATACGCATGATGAAATTACATGCTATAGTAAACCAAAGTTTATTGATGTGAAATTCATGTCATAGTAACTGGAATTTACTAAAATAAATAATACATGCCATGGTAACCAAGTTTACTAGTATGGGTAAATCTCAAAGCAAGTTATCCAATTATGAAGACATTTGTTTGATTGACTCGCACCACACATAAGATATTCAAAGATGAGAAATATTTTTCACTTAAATATGGGCAAGATAAATGTTACTACGATTCTAGTAGTACTAATTTGATTGAAGGCTTTGGGAAAGCCATTATAATCTTGCCTAAGGGAACTAAACTCATCCTAAATAATGCCATGTTTTCTTATAAGTCTCGTGAGAAATTTGTTGAGTTTTAAAGATATCCGTGAAATGGTTATCATATCAACACAATGGACGAGATGAATTAGTCATCTTGGTATCACCAAGAATGTCTCTCAAGTGCATATGTGTTATAGAAAAGTTCCTGCTTTATCTTCCGCTTGTATCGACAAAGATTAGTGCATTTGAGACACATTCTATAGTAAAACTGTGAAGTTTACCAAATTCCAATACTTTTGTACATTGGCATGATCGTTTTTCACATCCCGGATCTATAATGATGAGACCTAATTAGAGAAAATTCAAATGGGCAATCCATTAAAGAACTTGAAGATTCTTTCAAACGGTGAATTTTCGTAAAGTGTTTGTTATCATGAAAGCACTAGAGACCATCACCAGCAAAGGTTGAGATTGAGTCCCCGCATTCTTGGAACGCATACGAGACATTCCGTGGACCTATCCACCCACCTAGTGGGTCGTTTAGATACTTCATGGTCCTAATAGAGGCTTCCTCTAGATGGTCTCATGTGTTCCTATTGTCATCTCGCAATCTGGAGTTTGCAAAATTATTGACAATAATAATGATTACGGTACAATTTCCGATAATCAAATTAAGTCCATTTGCCTTGATAATGCCGCGTAGTTTTCATCCCAAGCATTTAATGATTATTGCTTACCAATTAGGATAAAAGTTGAAAACATCCCGTAGCTCATGTTCACACTTCAAAATGGCCTTGCTCTAGGTCACTAATTAAACGCTCCGGCACTTGATAGCAAGACCATTGCTCATGAAAACTAGGCCGCCCGCCCGCTTGGGGTCATGCGATTCTGCATGTTGTAACACTTGTTCGTTTAATCGACAAATAATCATAATTTTTCTCCGTTACAATTGGTTTTAGGTCAAGAACCTAATATTTCTCATCCGAGAATTTTTGGATGTGTTATATATGAGTCGTAGCACCACCACATCGCACAAAAATGGGTCCCCAAAGAAGGTTAGAAATTTATGTTGGTTTGAATCGCTCTCCATTATTCGCTACCTTGAACCATTTACTGGAGATATGTTTACCGCTTGATTTGGCAACATTGTCGATTTGAGACAATATTTGCAAAATTAGGGGAGAAAATTTATGAAATCAAAAGAGAAATTTGTGGAAAAAAATCCATCACCGTCTCATCTTGGTCCACGTGCTTCTATTTGTGAGCAAGAAATACAAAAGATTATTCATTCGCGTGTACTGTAAATCAAATGCCGACGCATTTAGAGATTTTAAAAGAATTACTAAATCACATATCTTGCCGTAGAATGTCCCAATTCGAATTGAGTCCTCGGGCTGACCATCTACTAGTGTCATAGCCGATGATTCCAAAGCACGCCTTAAAGCGTGGTAGACCATCGGGGTTCTAAGGATCGAAACTTTAAAAAAATAAATGGTCAAGATGACACTATGATAGAACCACATATGGAAGTTCAAGACTTGAGCAATTTTGATCCACGAAGAAACCAACGAGCCCGAGACTCAAGAAATGAGGAACTATCCATAAATTCAAAGGATTTGCAGAATTAACCGATCAAAATAGTGGTGATTATGTCTTTTCACATAATGTTGCAACAAAATCATGCAAGATAGTGAGGATCTTGAACCTCAACTGGTCACGTATCGATAAAGAATTGATTGGCCAAATGGCAAGAAGCAATTCAATCGGAATTGAATTCACCTCTTCAAGCATGAAGTTTTTGGACCTATTGCTCAAACATCTAATGGTATTAAGCTTGTTGGCTATAAATGGGTCTGTGCTAAAAAGAAATGATAAAAATGAAGTACAAAGGCACAAAGCACGCCTTATTACACAAGGATTTTCACAAAGGCCTCGTGTCGACTATGAAGAGACATACTCACCGCTTATGCGCAGTACAACATTGCGTTATCTTATTAGTTTCACTTGGCCCATGAGAGGCTTGAAATGCATTTGATGGATGTAGTTACAACTTATCTTTAAGGATCACTTGATAATGAGATATACATGAAAATCCCCGAAGGATTTTAAAATGTCTCGATGCATATCATTCAAAGTCTCTAAAATGTATTCACTAGATTGCAAAGATCATTGTATGGTTTGAAGCAATTGGACGATGGTATAACCGTTTTAGTGAATATTTATCTAAGGAAGGTTATATAAAGGATAAAATTTGCCCATGTGTTTTTATAAAGAAGACAACATCTGAGTTTGTCATACTTGTTGTTTGTACATGATGACATAAACCTTATTGAACTCCAATGTAGCTTCAAAGACAATTGATTATTTAAAGAATGAATTTGAGATGAAAGACCTTGAAAGACAAAATTATGTCTTGGTTCCAACAGCATTTGAAAAATTGTCTTTATTCATCAATCTCGCCATACGTAGTGTGCTGGTGTTTAAAAGATTTTGCATGGATGACGCGCATCCATTAAGTACTCCTAAGGTGTTCGATCACTTGATGTGATTAAGGATCCATTCACCTCAAAAGAGGAATGAAGAAATTCTTGGTCCCGAAGTACCATATCTTAGGCGCAATTGGTGCACTAATGTATCTTGCCAACACTACAAGGCCCGATATAGCCTTTTCTACACTTGTTAAGGTTTGTGTTCTCAGCCAGACTAGGAGGCATTGGAATGGATAAAACACATAATGCGATCTAAAAGCGGACTACCTATACGGGCTTATTTTATTCTAATAATTGCAAATTCCAATCTCGTTGGTTATGCCGATGCATGGTATTTATCCACCACACAAATCTCGATCTCAAACCGCCACGTGTTCATGTGGAGGTACCGCCAAATCTTGAGATCTACAAACAAATTTCTCATAGCTACTTCAATGCCCATGTCGAGATAGCTATTCATGAAGCAAGCCGAGAATATGTGTGGTTGAGGTCCATGATACATCTCATTAGAGAAAATTGTGGTTTGAACTGTGGCAAAGTACCCACAATTTTGTATGAAGATAATGTTGCATGCATAGCACAACTAAAGAGAGGATTCATAAAAGGAGATATAACGGCTAATATCTCGCCAAAGTTTTTCTACACATTACGAGCTCCCAAAAGAATGGTGCTATCAATGTGCAATGTATTCATTCAAGTGATAATGTGGTTGATTTATTCACCAAATCTCTACTAACCGCAACTTTCAAGAAGATGGTACAAGATCGATGCAAAGATTCAAGGATGTTTCATTAGAAAGCAATACGCGTTGTACTCTTTTTCTCAAGGAGGTTTTGTCCCAAATGCGTAGATATTAGATATGTGTACTTTTTCCTTCACTAGATTTTTCCCACCGGATTTTTTCTAAGAAGTTTTAACGATAAGACATTATCTTCCAGATACATCCAAGTGAGCGTTATAAATATATTTTCTATTTATGGTGAATGTCTATTTCTTAGCTGAAAGTTAGGTTTGTAACTTTGTTACCAAGTAAGTTTTCCCCTATAAATAAAGGGGTTTTCCATTCATTGTATGGAATACCTTATAATCCCTTTAACTCCTCAAGAGAATCCCATCAAGAGAAATAAGAACTTCTTCTATAATATTCTTGTTCTTTTCTTTTATTATTTCATAACAAAATTTATATATTTTTTCAAAGTAAAGTTGGGGAGGGGGTTGTAAGGAGGTGTAGATGGACAATAATAATGACAATGATAAGGTTGATAATTACACCAATTAATGAGCGATTAATCAGTGATAATCCTGTACGCATATTATTAGTGGAATTGTCTGAAACCAGACACAATTAAGAAAAGTTGATAAGAAGATATGATTGTGCCAATTGTGTGCTAATTAACAACTAATTTCCAAAGATTAAGCTTTTGTTTGGGACTAATATGTTATTACAAAAGGGTCAATTGCTAAATTAAATTAATACCAATAGCCCCACCTATATCCTCAGATGCATGAACCAAGTTTATTTTAAATTAATAATCTTTTCCACTTGATTTCGTCACTCAATCCAGCACATAAAATCTAATGCCAATTGGCACTAATTTGTCTTTGTTACTATTGTACAATATATATTTGTTTACCGATAAACCGATATAATTAATTTTATAGTAAGATTAAGAATATGTGATATAATTTAAATTACAAATATGAATTTATAGAGATAAATAATAACAATTAAGTAATTAATGAATAAAGTATATGTAAGATAAGTTAAATATATCGTGAAATAATGATTATCCAATGTTATTTTGATCAGATCTTCGAAACCTTCGGAATTTCAAATGCCCGGAGCTAATAATGTCAACGAGTAATCGCTAGTAAAAGGAATAGCAGAGAACAAATAAGACCAAGAAAGTAATAGAGTTATATTTCACTGTCCATCCAATTATTTTTACAAGAGAGCACCTATTTATAATTTTTTGCTATAGTACTATGACCAATCAAATGACTCCAAATGGTCCCTATAGTACGTAGTGCCAATCATGATATTCGTACTAGATTGTTACAAATGCCATCTATCAATTTGTTATTATTAGAAGGTCCTTGTGCTACCTTGTCTATGTGTCGCCGTCATTTTCATCTTGCTTTCAAGCCCTGATGTTGAGGGTAAAAATGTATATATTTAGTCATATTTACTTCATATTTTAGCCGTGTTTGTTGCCTTTGGTTATGAATTTGATCATATTTCGCTTAATGTGCGGTTTGCTGTAGGCAATTTGTTATGAAAAGAAAGTATTTCGAGGCGCTTTACCGATGTTTGTAGCAGGCTCATATGACGACACAAAACATTTTCAAGTCCTCGAAGCAATTGCACCACCCCCTGCAACGTAAGAGTGGCATGGAAGTAGAAAATTTTCCACACATTGGTCATAGCAAAGGTTGCAC
>JACEIK010000004.1:387903-398813 GCA_018107945.1 Datura stramonium | reverse complement strand
AGTAGTGGTGACCTTGCCGGTCACGTAGTTGTTCAACATTTGTTATATTGATTTAGAGATAACTAGACAGCATGGTGGCCTTGTCGGCCCGCATAGGTTTTCCTATATGAATGTGATTCTGGATAGCTGATGTTATAGTACAGGTGGCTATAGGCCCAGTTGTCCGGAGGCTGTATTTACAGCCGTTATATAGCCCATTGATTTCGTAAAACAGAGTTAGAGTCATCCAGGCACCAAATATGCTTAGGCTCAGTAGTCTAGCAGTTCAGGTCCTAATAGGGCACCAGGTGCCAGTTATACCCCGCAAGGCGGGGCGTGACATTTTCAATCATCAAACTGTTTGTCATGTGAACTTTTCTATATGGAGATATGATCCTTTTACTAAAAGGTCGCAATATAGTCTATTGGATCAATATGCGACTGTAGAATGCAATATGTGGTTTGCATATTGGCCACATTTTGATCCAAATTTTCCAGACATTTCGTTCTCAAGGTGTGTTTGATATGCTGCAGCATATGCTGATATGCAGCCAACATATCAAACATATAATGGCCCGATGGGACTCCATAAATATGTGCTTTCTCCAAAAATTTTATTTTATTTTCATTCTCACAAGCTCTAGGTTGGTTTTCTCTTCTCTCCTCATCCTTCAACACCTAGGTAAGTTCCTCTTTATATTTCTAAGTATTTTATGAACATTCCTAATCATTAATTATGAATTCTTAACAAGATTATATACTACAATCCTAGGATTTTTTAGGAATATCCATCTTAAGGTTCCAGAGAGAAAATTGAGCATTCTTCCTTAAAGTTTAAGCTTTTCTCCAATTGCTTGATTACAATTAACGTATCTAAGGCTATCTCATGTGCAGGAATTTCTTTGCTCTTCCTCATGCTACATTTATAAGAAAATCTATGAATTTGTCTCTATGAGATAATTAGGGGTAATGAGGAAAATAATGATTTTGTTCATGTAAATTCTATTTGAATACCATGAACCCTTGTGAATTCTTTATGTGCTCATTATATCCTGCTCAGTGAGCTTTATAAATATTTCTAAGAAAAATATCTACTACATGATTTATGATTTTTCTTTTAAAAGGAGAAACTTTCATGATTTTTTATGAACTACAATATGACTTGATGAATATGAACTTTGAATACAATATGATGATGAAAGAACTACGATTATGAGCTTATGGAGCTAAACTAGGATTACTAGTTAAATCTAAACATGGAATGAACAGGAGTATTATTGATGACTGAGAAGGAATAAGTTATATGACAATGCCTAAAACTATGTATCCTAATGTTGGATAAGGATTGTTATGAACGGGAGTAGTATTGATGACTGAGAAGGCATAAGTCGTATGACAATACCTAAAACTATATATCCTAACATAGGATAAGGATTGTTCCACCGGTTTATGTGAATCCTCTATGTGCCCATGGTAAGGGTTTATCATGAATTTATGCTAGTAACATATTATGAATTTCTCATGCTCTAGCAAGGTATGGGATGGCTTAGCTGATTGGGCAAAGGTCAGACTTCATGTGCTCTCATAGTAGTTTATGTTGGTTAATCTAAGAAAAGCTCTCATAATAAACTTAATCATGTGAAAGAATAAAAACATTTAAAGTCAACCTACTAACTTGAACTCTTGTTTACTCTTTAATCTTCATGATATGATATAATTTCTTTGGTTGACCTTTTTTTACTTTAGCTATGTTTCATAGTTTATTCGACCATTTTACAAATAATACAATTCTATATATGTTTATGACCCTTTTTCCATGGAAGCTACATTGTTTAATGCAAACTCAGGTACTCAGATAGACAATCGAGCGACACATAGGTTCAATACATTCAAATATTGGTGATCCCGACTTACTTTTTAGGGGAAATCATTTATTTCAACTTTTCTAGTTTTGATTAGAGGTATGTCGAGGCTTGTTCCGGTAAAACAGATTATTCATAGTTATGTTAGAGGATTTATAGATTAGACAAATCTAGAATGTTCATGATGTAAACTTGGTAATCTTTCAATATATTTAAGTATATCAGTTTTGACTTAATGAGAGTTTCTGAATGGAAGTTCTTTATTCTTAAAGACTTTATTTATAATATGAATCTATTTTATTTTTTTCGTATATATTTCATGATAAGATTACGTTAGCTAGTTTGCTCGAGCAAGTTAAGCCATTGAGTGCTAGTCCCACCTAAACCCAAGGTCAAAGTGTGATAAACTTGGTATACATCCAAGTTTTATAGAAAGCTTATGAAGTCATGTCTAGTAGCTTCTTAATAATGATTGTGAAGCACGCCACAATTATAAATAGGAGGCTACAAGACATTTAAAAATGCTACTCTTCTTTTATACTCTAGATCGTGTTAAAGAAATGAGCTTTAAGAAAGATTCTAACGCATGCGTTACTATGTATTTCAAAAAATGCCTACTAAGATGAAAGCAACCACAAGCCAAAGGGCTAATGCTATAATAGAGAAGAATGCAGTGAGTTGCTTCAGACTCAAGGGGTTCAGATGAGATCTTAGGGTTGCGCTACTATTTAGGCCACCTACACATCAAGTCTATTAACAGAGATCCCTCTAGATAACCTGACATCGCACACAAGTTCATCTAGTTCTTCTGATGCAAATATGAGGGGAGCTATCATATGTTCCCCCAACTTGTTGTTGCATAATCCCAATGTTAGAGAATGTCACTTCAAGTGCTGCTTCTCATGAGGGTTCAACTACTTCAAGGATTAAAGAGTTTCTCCATATGTACTCACCAGTCTTTATAGGATCCAAACCTAAAAAGGATACTCAGAAATTTATAGATGAGGTATAGAGAATTATTCAAGTTAATCATGATACTGAGATCGAGGAAGTTGAATTTGCCTCTTATTAGTTGAAAGAGATGTCTATTAAATGATATGTACAATGAGAGATATCTCGAGAAGAAGATGTAGTTCCTACAGTCTGGGATGCTTTTCGGATGCCTTCATTGATCACTTACTATCCCTACGAATAAGAAAAGTCAAGGACAACGATCGAAATTCGAACTCTAAGATTTTTACATATAAAATAAAATGCGGTCGGACCAACCCAACCGGCGATTTCCGACAAGTCTTTCTTCATTGAAAGAGCAAGAAGCGGAACTAGAAGAAAACAGATGAATTCACATCCCTCAGTCAAGGTGCCATGAGTGCCATGGAGTACAACCTTAAGTTCAAAGAGCTAGCCCGATATTGCTCCAGAGATGGTTTTCGCTGTATGGAAAGAATACATTGATTTATAAAAGTATTGGGAACCCACATGTTTAGTGAGTATGTTGTACCCTTGTTGAACAAGGATATGGATATGACTAGATTAATAGCATATGCAAAGCAGATTGAGGAGCAAAAACAGAAGATCAGATCCAATCGGGATAAGAATCAAAACAAGAAGGCCAGTTCAGTTAGCAAGAACCAACAAGGTTTATTAGGAAAATGGTAACAAGTCTTTCTTCAACAAGAGGTCATCAGGACCCCACCTTCTACAGCTAGTGCACTATCTCAGGGGTCCAGGTATGATCAGATGGATTAGGCTAGTCAGATTTCTAACATACCAGGCTCATAGTTGCACGATAATGTCTTCAACGAATTTCACAATATTCTCCATGTAGCAAGGGTGGTAAGTGACACTTAAGAGAGTGTCATATCGGGATGGATATATGTTATGGATGGGTCTTCAGGGCCATATTCAGAGAGATTGCCCATCGAAATAGGGTACATGTGATAACGCATCTCAATCTCATAATATTATAATCATTGCTTCTACAATCCTCCATGTGATTCATAAGCCCCAGATGGGCGAGGTACGATTAGAGGTGAGGGAAAATTTGTCTATACACTCTTGCTAGTTATCAGGATTCAAAGGTGTCATCAGATGCCATCATAAGTATATTGACAATTTTCACTTTTGATGTTTATGTACTTATGGATCATGGATCCACTATCTCTTTTTTGTCACTATTACAAACAATTACGTGAACTATTTTTTATGTCTACCCTAGTCGGGTGAGTCAATTATAGCTGGACAAATTCATAGGGGATGCACAATCGCAATGTGTCGCCGAAATATCTTAGCTAACTTAGTTGAGTTAGAAATGATTGATTTTGATATCATTATAAGAGATACTGATTGTCATCATATTATGCTACTCTCGACTTTCATACCAAAGTCATGAAATTTCAATTATCTAATGCACCCATGTTTGAATGGAAGGGTGATATAGTAATTCCTAAGAGTATGCTTATTTCTTTCCTTAAGGTGAGTAAATAGATTCCCAAAGGGAGTTTTTATCACTTCGTTCGAGTAATAGATGTAGATATCGAGGCACCGATCCTTCAGTGTGTGTCAGCTGTTAATGAATTTTCAAACATATTCCTACATGAACTCTTAAGAGTCTCTTTAGACAGGGAGATCGACTTTGGAATTGACTTACTTTCGAGAACTAAACTGATATTTATTCCACCATATAAAATGGATCCACTAAAATAGAAGGAGTTGAAAGATCTCATTGATAAATTATTTATTAGGCCAAGTGTCTCACCTTGGGGCGCATTGGTCTTATTTGTCCAAAAGAAGAATGGATCCTTATGCATTTGTATTAATTATCGATAGTTGACCAAGGTAATCATTAAGAATAAGTATTTATTTTCCAGAATTGGTGACTTGTTTGATCAACTTCAATGCACTAAGTGTTTCTCCAAGAGACATCTTAGAGCAAGTTATCACCAATTGGAAGCTAGGAAAGAGGATTCCTAAAAATAGTCTTCAGGACCTGATAAGTACATTATGAATTTCTTGTAATGTCATTTTGGTTGACTAATGCTCCATTAGTTTTTATGAATCTCATGAACCAAACATTCAAACCTTACCTTGATATGTTTGTAATTATATTTATCGATGACATCCTAGTATACTCACCGAGTGAGGCTGAACATGTTGATTACGCTAGTATTATAGACACTTAAGAGTAGTGAACTTTATGTGAAGTTTTTGAAATGTGAATTTTGGCTAAAATTTGTGGCGTTCCCAGGCCATGCAGTTTCCATCGAAGGTATCAAAGTTGACTCTTAAAAGATTGAGGCAATGAAAAAATGGTCTAAACCTATGACTCTCATAGAGATCAAAAGTTTCTTAAGTTTGTACGGGTACTATAGAAGATTCGTAAAGGTCTTCTCCTCTAGCTTGAACTAGTTGGCCGAATTGACTAATAAAAGACTAACTTTCACTAGTTTGACACATGTGAGAAAAGTTTCCAAGAGCTGAAAATAAAGTTGACTTCAACATCAGTGTTGGCCTTAATAGAGGGAATCGAAAGGTTCGTTGTTTATTACGATGCTTCAAAAATAGGTATCGATTGTTTTTTAATGCAACATGAGAAGGTAGTGGTTTATGCCTCCAGTCAACTTAAGATTCATGAGAAGAATTACCCGACCGATAACTTAGAGTTAGCAGTTGTGGTATTTGCGCTAAAGATTTGGTGTCACTACTTATATAGGGTGCACGTTGATATTTTCACTGGCCGTAAAGGCCTCCAATATATTTTCAAGTAAAGGTAGTTGAACCTCAATTAGAGAAGATAGTTTGAGTTACTAAAAAATTATGATATTTTTATAAATACTATAACCTAAGAAAGGCTAATGTAGTAGTTGATACTCTTAGCCATTGTACATGGGGAGTCTGGCCCATGTTGATGAAGTAAGAGAGGGATGACCAAAGATAATCATAGATTGGTGGACCTACGGATCCGGCTTTGGATTCCTAGGATGGTAGTATAATTATTCAAATTAGGGTCAATTTGTTCCTAGTCACTGAAGTGAAGAAGTGGAAGTATGATGATCCTATTATGTCCAATTGAAGGAGGGGATCCACAAGCAGAAAACAATGGCATTTGAACAAGGGGAGATGGTACTTTAAGGTACCAAGGTAGATTATGCGTCTCAAATGTTGATAGAATTAGATAGAGGATAATGGCAGAGGCACAAAGTTCTAGATATTTTATTCACCCAAGTTCTATGAAGATGTATCATAATCTTAAGAAAATTTAATAGTGTAATGATATAAAGATATGTAGCAAACTATGTGGCTAAGTGTCAAAATTGCCAACAGGTTAAAGCCGAGCATCAAAGACCTAGCAGTCTTGCTCAAAATATAAAACTTTCGTGTGGAAATAACATATGATAATTATGAATTTTGTGACAAGTTTTCCTTGCATTCGGAAATATAATTTGATTTGAGTTATCGTAGATCGACTCATGAAGTCAGCACACTTTTTGCCTATTAAAACTACCAATTCAGCAGAAAATTATGACAAGATGTACATTAGGAAGATTGTTAGACTATATGGAACCCAGTGTCCATTATATCAGATTGAGGTGCTTGGTTCACAACACATTTTTAGAAATCTTTCCAAATTGATTTAGGTATGAAGGTTAACCTCAGTACTGTTTTCCACTTGCAAACAGATGGTCAGTCGGGCGTACAATTTAGACGCTTAAGGATATGTTGAGAGCTTATGCTCTAGATTTTAAAGATAACTGGAATGATCACTTGCCTCTTGTTGAGTTTGCTTATAACAATAACTATCATGTCAATATCAAGTAGATATTGATCGCCTATTGATTGGTTAGAAATTAGTGAGATAGAATTATTAGGACCAAACTTGGTTTATCAAGCTATGGAGAAGGTCAAATAGATTCAGAAATGGTTAATGATTGCTCAAAGTCTCCAAAAATCCTATTTGGTTGTGTGGAATAAATACCTTGAATTTGATGTTGATGATTGCATATTGTTGAAAGTTTCACCTACGAAGGGCGTCATGCGATTTGAGAAGAAAGAAAACGTTAGTCCCAAATATATTGATCCGTACAAGACTTACGAAGATTTAGGCTAGTAGGCTATGAGTTGAAATTGTTTACAAAATTGACCTCAGTGCATCCATTTTTTCATGTGTCTATGTTAAAGAAATGTGTGGGAGATTCGTCCTTTATTGTCTCTATTGAGAATATATGTGTCAAAGAGAGTTTAATTTGTGAAAAAGTTCTAGTGGCTATTCTTGATCGCCAAGTTCACAACCTGAGGACCAAAGAAATAGTGTTTGTAAAAGTATTATAGAGAAACCACAATATTGAAAGGCTACATGGGAATTTGAAGATGATATGAAAGAAAAGTACTCTCATTTATTCCTCGAACAAGAAGAAAATGCTTAAGATAATAATCCTAATTTTACTCTACGATTCTATAAATTCACGTCCATGTTATGATACTCATGATCTATGAAACTTATGCCTTACATTATAATATGTCCTATAAACTCATGTCTTATGTTATGATCTCCATCTTTAAATAAGCTCATGCTACGTCACGTCTATTCTAAGTCTAAATATGTTATATGGCTCGTGCGTATTATTCTTTTTCTCTGGATATTATGAAGCTCCTTACGAGATGATGTCTATGATGATGAACATAGAGCAAGGTAAGTTTTGGATGAATTCTCTTCCTTTTCCACGCTTTTAGAGCCCAAGAGAGGCTATATTTATGTTTCTTATGTATTTTTTCATGCATATGCGCTTTGCGATGCACCGTAAGATTTATGAAAAAGTTTCTGGTTAGCTGAAAATTATTTGAGAGATTTCAGTTTGTCTTGCTTATTCAAGCAAACTCTGCTAATTTTTTTGCAAAATTTTAGAGTTAGATTCTATTTCTGTCCATGACCATCATTCAAGGACGAATGATCTCAATAGATAGATATTGTAATACCTCATACCTCCGGGCTATTACCTGAACCGTTCAATGTATGTAATTAGAGTCGAACCCAATAAATTTGATTGTACCTAGGTGTTAGGTCAAGGTTTGAGTATGGAGAGTATGTTGGATATGAATTAAGGTCACAAGAAAACTCTAATATAAAGTTGGGTTGGAAGCTTTCCTACCGATCTAAGTTTTTGCATAAGCCCACGTAAGGTCTAATGTCAAACAATTACATCTCTAAATATATAAAGAGTTACATGGTGAAATACCTATCGAATTAAAAATCTTCGAATCTAATTTTTAACATATTAAATCGTTCATCATTTTTACTTTTCGACAAGAATATATGATTATTTTACTTAAAGGTTGCAGAATGGCTCAATTTTTCAGGCAATATCCGACCGCAAAATGCAATATATGATCCGCATATTAACCTAGAATTGTAATATAGGATCATATATTGCATTACAATTTCTCCAATTGCTTTTTGGAATTAAGGTATGTAAGTTTATCTCACATGTAGGAGCGTCTTTGTTTTTTCCCTCTCTACGTTCTATGAAAACTCATGAATTTGCCTCTATGAGATAATTAGGGATAATGAGAAAAGTTGTAATTTTATTCATGTAAATTCAATTAGAATACCAAGAACTCCTATGAATTCTTTATGTGCTCATTATTATCCTAATCCTTGAGCTTTATGAATCTTTCTATTAAAAGTATCAACTACATTATTTGTGAATTTTCTTTTAAAAAGAGAAGCCTTCATGATTTTATATAAACTATGAATATGATGTGATGAAAGAACTATGTTTATGAGCTTATGGAGCTAAAGGAGAATTACTAGTTAAATCTAAACATAAAATAAACAGGAATAGTATTGATAATCGAGAAGGCATAAGTCATATGATAATGCTTGAAATTATGTATGCCAACATAGGATAAGAATTAATGTTGGTTCAGGAGAATCCTCTATGTGCCCCTGGTAAGGGTTTACTATGAACTTATACTAGCAATATGTTATGCAAGTTCCAAGCCCTGGCAAGGTTTGGGATGACTTAGCTTATCAGGCAAATGTTAGATTCCATATGCCCATAGTGGTTTATGACATTAATCTAAAAAAAACTCCCATAATGAATTTAATGATGGTGAAAGAATAAAGAAGTTAAGGTCAACCTACTAATTTGAACTCTTGTTTACTCTTCATGATATGATATTATTTGTTTGATTGCCTTTTTTACTTCAGCTATGTTTCCTGTTTTATTTGTCCGTTTTACATAAAATACAGTTCTATATATACTTAAGTCCTTTTTGTCAGAAGTGCTGCATTATTTAATAATACAGACTCAGGTACTCAAATAGACGATTGAGCAACACGTTAGGTTCTATACATTCAGCTATTGGTGAGCCGCACTTACTTTTGAGGGCATGTCATTTATTTTAGCTTTTAATTCTGCTTAGAGGTATACCGGGGGCCCTGTCCCGGTAAAACATATTATTCATATTATGTTAAAGGCTTCATAGATTAGAGAAGTCTAGAATGTTCATGATGTAAGCTTGACAAATCTTTCTATGTATTGAGTATATCAGTTTTAACTGAACAAAAACTTATGAATGGAACTTCTTTCTTCTTAAAGACTTTACTTATGATATGAAACTATTTCATTCTTTTCCGCATATGTTTATGATAATATTGCATGAGCTGATTCGTTCGGGCAAGTTAAGAAATCAAGTGCTAGTGCTGTCTAGGCCCAAGATGGAGCGCGACACAGTTAATATATTCTGCCTAGATATAAATGGAGGAAATTTAAGGATTTCACATTTAAGAGGTTAATTTTGAGATAACAATGTAATGTATGAATTCACTGTTATCGATGTATTCAGCCTTTTGGCAATGTTCACTATTTTAGACATGGACAATATCCATAATTATATACGAACATTACGAAAAGGCTGAATACATCGATAACCTCTTAAACTTTATCAGTAAATTTTATTTAGATATTCAATTTATGTTTCATCTTAATTGAGAGTTCTATTAAGATTTCCGGCTTAAGTTTTGAAAAGTTTATGTACGTGTTCTCAATGTGTCTATTACGTGAATATATAAACTAATCACATAAAATATATCACTTCCTTTAATTATACACATTAACATCAATTGAAACATGTTTGAGGTTTTATGGGTTCATGAGTACACGTGCAGGAACTTTTACAAAATTTGAGTCAGAAATATATAATAGAATCTATTCGAACAGGTTGTAACTCATATATTTAAATAAAATTTACCAACAGGTTTAAGGGTTTATCAATGTATTTCATCCTATGAAAACATATTTTGTCTGTCCCAATTTTATATGACACACTTTTCTTTCTAGTCAGTTCAAAAAGAATGATACATTTCCTTATTTGGTAAATATTTGATGACATTATCAATATTTTACTCATGTTGGATCCCACTTATTTAACAAAAAATCCAAAAAAATATACTCTTCTATTTACAAATTCATTTATTTTAAAAATAGTTTTAAATCATTATAACATCTTCCTATATTTTTTAAACTCGGAAGCAACTACCTCATATAAATTTTGAATCATTTGAGGTAAAGAACATATGGTGTCAGCCATAAGAGACCACATAATGAAACTACATGGAACTTGGGAGCGTCGAACAACCTTGACCACCTAATATGGGATGGATGAGTGCAACAGAAAACCCATATTATTTATGAAAGTTTCATGTACAAAAGTGTCTGGCACTTATTATTCATCACTAATTTCCCAGCTAGTATGATTGATTGTACAAACTCCGTAGACACCACAACTATGTCCACTACTCTCTTCATCATTCACTGTACTGTCTACTCATCTTCAATCATTCTATACATATATGGGAGAAAGTAGACAAACAAGGACTATCTAAGAGCTGGGATGAGATTCCTCATTTATAAATTTTTATATTAAACTTAATTTTTTTTAAAAAAAAGAAACAATAATACATCACGAAAATTAGTCATGAATTTTATGCTAAATTAGTCGTAACTAATAGAATTTTATGCTAAATTAGTCGTAACTAATAGAATTTTATGATAATTTGTGGTTAAATTG
>JACEIK010000004.1:337740-358594 GCA_018107945.1 Datura stramonium | reverse complement strand
CAATCGATGTGTAAAGATCAATATTTTTTATTAAAATTTTTAACAATAATTACTTTGTTATAATTTATTTATATTTTTAATAACCGCGCGAAGTGCGGACAAATTCACTAGTTATACAATATAGCAAGAATATAATAATATTTATATAATACGGTGATAGTTTCAAATAATTATAAATATTAACTATATTTCAATTTAATGGCCATTTACATATTTTTAACCTTGTATTTGACCTTTTAAATCGTGTATTTGATAGCTCACTTTAAAAGGGCGTATTTTGCACGTGTACCTCTTCTTCCCATATTCCTTTCTCTCTCCAAATTTCAATTTTGCAGAAAGCTCTATCATCCTCAATCTACACGATTTAAACAGTTTCAAAATCAAACAAAAGATCCAACTAATCCATCCTCAATCTACACAAAAGCCCTCTATCATGTATCAATCTCTCTTCTTTCCAAAATTCTTTCTCTCTCCAAATCTTCAAATTTATGGAAACCCTCTGCCATCCTTAATCTACACAATTTTAACAGTTTCAAAACTAAATTAAAAAGTTCACTAATCCAGGTAACTTGCATTTGTAGTTTCTAGATTTTTTTAGTATATTTATGTAGTGTATTCTCTGTATTTGTGTAATTCACTTTTTAATTGAGTATATTTTTGTTCGGGTTTTATAGTAGAGTATTTATCAAAATTTCTTCCACGGCAGATCAGACATTGATACAAATACAATTAGTATGTATCATTGTATATATTTGTATCATCTTGAAGTGAATACAAATTCTTCACATATTGTAACGACTCGTCCGGCCGTAATAGCATTCCAACCACATAAAAATGGGTGAATTTTAATTTTTAGAACTTCGAGATAAATCTTTAAGAGTCAAAGGGTGCACGGAGAGTAAATTTGAATGAGCTTATTCGTAATCGGGTGGACCCAAGCGAGTGTCCGCCGCGGAGGGACGATTTCCATCACAGCGAAACCGCTGCAGCGGGAAAGGTGTCCGCTGCAACGGATGATGCGGACCAGAAATTCACAATCTTGTTCTGATTAGGATTTAGAAAACCTAGTCCTTAAGGAGGACTTGTTAAAAACGTCTGAAAACAGGAAAAAAAATTGGAAAAAACTAAGAAGGTCCAAAAGGTGGAGATTTGACCTCCATAGCTAGAAACTCTCGCTAGAAAATTAAGAAAGCAATGCGGCCCTGTAGTTGAGAACGTTTGGACAATAGTTTGGCACCTAGGTATGCTATGGTTTACTCGCTCATGCGTTAGAGTTTGGTTAGCTAAACATATATGTGCGTATGGTTTATATGCATTCGATAAGTAGAACTGTACGTCTAATCATGTTATTGTCTGTTAATCGGAATCAATGAGAATCTAAGAACAAGCGGAGTAGAAGAGGGGTGGTGATATTCCATGATAAGAAAAATACCTAGGGGGATATTTCAAATAATAAATGGGTTCATGTTTTAGGATATACGTTGAATCAAACATTAGTGAGTAGATTAACTTTCAAGTGTTGTCATCTGAATATTCCCGGGTATAAATTATGGAATTCGTCTTTTGAATCAAAATCTTGAATGAGTAATCATGTAGGCTCTGTGTAGGAGATGCAAATAATAGACTAATTAATAAACTATAACTATGGCATAGCGCGAGTTGAAGCGAGCGATGTAGGATAGCAATCCCTTTACGTAATGACTTGAATATGCTGTGATTGGTATCGTATTGTATGGATTGACGACACTGTGACAAGTTAATTATGAAGTAAGCTTGATTAGATGTTTCTTTCATTATGGTGGGTATAAAAAACAAAACGCAAAAAAAAAGCTGGCATAATGACTGGTGGCAGTATCGCTGCAGCAGGTGGTATACCGGCAGCAATGTCGTTGCAGTGGAGCCCAAAACAATGAGTTGCTTAAGTCATAATTTTTATAATATGCTCAAGTAACCGTTACTACTACTGTTTGAATATGAGATTGGATTTAAAATCATGCATGTGATCGTATTTGTTGATGTGAATATATTAGTTTTTGTTGTGTGATGATTTAATTACTTATTGTGTTGCGGTGTGCGTCCCGGGTGTTACACCCCATGAGTTTCTATCATTTAGTCGGCATACTCGTACGTAAGTCGAAAGTTTTAGAGTACGACCCGTACGAGAAATGGCCCGGGGAAAGGTCGAACGAGCATGGAATCGAGGTAGCAAGGGAGAAGGCCGGACAGACCGCAGCAGGGGCAACATGTCACGGACACCCTCCCTGTGCGATGGGTGCCGTGACACGCCCCAAAATTGGTGCGATGACATGGACCTCCTGTCCACCACCCAAGGTACGCCATTTTTCAGGTGATTTCTTCCGTTTACGCTGTCAAATGCGGTCCAAACGCGAATTAACTTCACGTATCGAGTTTTAAGTCTGCGGGAAGCATTACTACAGAGTTATTTTCTCAAAATATGCCCGGAAAATCGGAACTCCATCAAGTAGAAGTGATTAGAATTGCTCCTAATTGATTTCTATATAGTCATATGCATCAAGTAAGCATTTCTCCCTTCTGAACTCTCGGGAAATTATAGATTTTCGGCCGTATTCTGTGAAGTTGAAGTATTAATGTTATTAGTATTAAAAGTTATCATTTTGGCCGAATTTGGTATTGAAATTAGTCCCTTTCTCCCAGTATTACAGTTACAGTTGGGAAGATCTATTGAATTCAAATTGAAACTCGACAGTTAATCGAGAATCAACGATCGAGGTATGTTAAGGAGAATTCCTTCAGCAAGTTAGCTTCTATAGCATTGTAATACAGTCGAATCACAGTAAAGGAGCCAGAAGTATTGTTATTGTGATTAACTGAGACTAGTACTCTATGTTTAGTTTGGGACTGACTTTGCCCTGTATAACCTTCCATAACCACCCCAGGGTTACTAGCTGTGTCGTTGCCTGCCAGGGGCTATATGATGTTGCTTCAAGGAGCGATATGTCGTCTCCATAGACAATGCAGAGGCCCAAGGGTCGTATACAGTCCATTCCATGGCTGGACTATTATTTCTACGTCGTATCGACATCACACCTCTATCTAGCCTGGTGCCCAAGGTGCAGTTATCAGGAGTCCACCGGACTCAGACAAAGCTACAGTTCAGGAGCTGAGTGGGCCCAGGTGCAGACCCGGGGGACCAGTAGGTTGGCTATAGTTACCAGTTGACTCATTCTGACCTCGTTAAGGGTACATAGAGATTGAAGTGTGCTCGCCAGGAATTATGGGGGCCCCAAGTGGGTTATTATGTGCTAATTGTACCTTCTGAGCTTATGGGAGCCAGGTAAGGTTCTTGTTTGCACTATTTACTAATAGATTAGGCAGCAGGATGTTAAGTTACTCATGTAGTATCTTTACCCCTTCTATTCAGTTGCTTTTAGTTTCATTTCAGTTTTATTCAGTCATGTTTACTTATTGCCTTACATATTCGGTACATATTGTAATGATGCCCATCTTCGGGCGCTGCATTACTTGCCTGCAGGTGCGGATAGACCCGGATCAGTACCTTCTTAGCTTTCAGCCAGAGCCAGCAGTACAGTTAGCTCCCCTCCTCCGGAGCTGATTAGTTAAAAGGTTTGCTCTTTTGATTTTACAGTATGGGTAGGTGGGGGCCCTGTCTCGACTATTATTCTACTCCTAGAGGCTTGCAGATTTACAGATTCCCTATGGTTAGTTGTTGAAGGTTGTGTGGGGCCTTGTTTAGTTGTTAGATAGTGGCATTGTTGGCTATAGTATAGTTATAGTTACCTGATTTTCATTTCGATTATAACTAGACAACATGATGGTCTTGTCGGCCCGCATAGGATTCCCTTCTATTGCTTGTTGAAGGTGGATATATGGCCTTTTCGGCTGGAGGCTGTATTTACAGTCGAGATATAGCTCGTTGTTTTCTTGAATTAAGTTGCGGGCATGCACCAGACGTGCATAAACATAGCCAGGTCAGTCAGATTCTAGTGTGGCACTAGGTGCCAGTCATGCCTCCCAAGGTGGGGTGTAACAAAATTGGTATCAGAGCAGGTCGTATCCCAGGGAGTCTGCAAGCCGTGCCAAGTAGAGTCTTGTCTATGGATGTGTTGTGTACCACATTCTATTGACATGAGGTTGTGAGGCATGTTAGGGTGGTTACTCTTCTTTATCTTTCAGTCATGCTATAGAGCTGTGTTGTATAGGGTCGAGTACCTAAGTTTACTATATTCTGCTTTTGTACAGAGAAATGTCAGACACGCGACAGACCATGACTGGCAGGAAGCTAGACGTCGCAGCAGGAGAGGGAACTAGTAGAGTGCCCTAGTCGGAGCCAATCCCATCAGAGGGTGACAAAAAGACTTCATCTCGGTCTCCCCAGCACTCTCCGCCACGCCAGGAGTCGTCCAGAGTGGCAGATGTGTCGGCACCACCTCCAGCAGTTCTTACACCGATACAATCATATCCGGAGGTCAGGAGCGCTGTCTTCATATTAGCTAGATGATGGCTACGCAGCGTCAGCCAGTGGCACTCGTGGTTGCTGAATCTTTGGGAGGACCGGTTAGTTCGATGGTCCGAGAGTTCCTCGCTCGGAGTCCCCCGCATTTCACGGGGACGGATCGAGATGAGGACCCTCAGGACTTTTCGGACCAATTACAACGGATCTTCAGGGTAATGCATGCCACACCTACGGAGTCGGTTGAGTTAGCGTTATTTTGGTTGTGGGATATAGCAGTGTTATAGTACGAGAGTCGGGAGAGCTCCCGAGGTAGAGATGTTCCCCCTCCGGCTTGGTCCAGCTTTTCAGAGGCCTTCTTAGACCACTATTTACCGCGAAAATTCTAGCAGGCCCAGGTAGATCAGTTTCTGTATCTGGAGCAGGGTCCGATGAGTGTTCGGGAGTACGCTATGAGATTTGACTCCTTGGCCTGATATGCACCAGCTTTTGTAGACACTATGCCAGCCAGGGTGCACCGGTTCATTATGGGGCTGCTTTTAGAGTACGTGGAGACTTGTGTTGTGGCCACTCTACTGGAGGATATGGATATCGCCCGTATTCAGGCATTTTCTCAAAGTAATGAGGGGATCAGGCAGCGACAACGGGAGGTAGAGAGGGAAAGTCAGGAGCAGCATCGCAGGGCTAGACCTAGTGACACACAAGCAGAGTTTCAAGGCGGACCTAGGACACGACTGTCAGGCAGACCACCTAGACCCCCACCTCCACAACAGTATCAAAGTGGTAGACCAGGCCGTCAGGGGCAGTCAGGACCCGGCCAGAGCTCATGGTCATCGGGTTCGCAGCAGCAGAGAGGGTTAAAGCAGAGTAGACTCACTATGCCACCTTGCCCTATTTGCAGTTGACATCACCTTGGGGCGTGCAGGTATGGTTCTACTACGTGTTACACCTATGAACAAGAGGGTCACATGATGAGGGACTGTCCAGCTAGGGTTCAGAGTGATCTGGACCGACAAGACAGATCTCCAGTGGGGTCACGTGCCCCAGTATCTCCAGCAGGGCGTAGGCCCTTAGCTCCAGCTGGTAGAGACCAAGGCAGGTCAGGGGCATCGAGTTTAGGCACCGGTCCAGATTGCGCTTATGCTTTACCGGGACGACAGGAGTCAGAATCGTCGCCGGATGTTGTGACAGGTATGCTGGACATTTGTTCTCATTCAACTTATGTTTTGATAGACCTATGTTTCACTCT
The DNA here is from genome assembly GCA_018107945.1 of Datura stramonium. NCBI lineage: Eukaryota > Viridiplantae > Streptophyta > Magnoliopsida > Solanales > Solanaceae > Datura > Datura stramonium. The sequence goes on along the minus strand of JACEIK010000004.1, from coordinate 352,892 downwards.
ATCTTATGTTACCCCACTAGTAGCTCGAAAGTTCGGTATAACACTGAAATTACTTCAGCGACCCTTTTCAGTGTCCATGCCCATCGGTGATTCTATTATAGCTAAACGGATCTATCGGGGTTGTACGGTAGAGGTTATTGGTCTCCAGACTTTGGCAGACTTAGTAGAACTAGACATGAATGATTTTGATGCAATTATGAGTATGGATTGGCTAGCGCCATATTATGCCAATGTAGAATGTTGGACCAAGACTGTTCGATTCCACTTTCCAGGGGAGGTAATACGAGAGTGGAAAGGCAATGCAGCTACGCCAAAAGGTAGGTTTATATCCTATCTTCGGGCAAGAAAGTTAATAGCAAAGGGTTGCATTTATCATATTGTCAGGGTTCAGGATGTCCAAGTAGAATCTCCGACTCTTCAGTCCATTCCAGTAGTCAATGATTTCCAGATATGTTCCCAGATGAACTTCCTAGTATTCCCCCAGAACGGGAAATAGATTTTTTTATCGATCTATTACCAGGTACTCAGCCTATGTCCATCCCTCTATACTGAATGGCTCCTATTCAGCTCAAAGAATTGAAGGAACAACTAAAAGATCTGCTAGATAAGGGATTTATCAGGCCGAGTACTTCACCGTGGGGTGCGGATTCTGTCTGTAAGAAAGAAAGATGGCTCCCTCCACATGTGTATAGATTACCGGCAGCTAAATAAATTCACTGTCAGGAATAAATACCCGCTTCCCAGGATAGATGACTTGTTTGATCAGCTACAAGGGGCAAAGTATTTCTCTAAGATTGACTTAAGGTCTAGGTATCACCAGGTTCGGGTTCGGAAGAGAGATATCCCGAAAACAACTTTCAGGACCAGGTATGGCCATTTTAAATTCCTAGTCATGTCCTTCGGGTTGACGAATGCTCCTGCAGTGTTCATGGATCTGATGAACAACATCTTCAATCCGTATATTGATTTATTTGTGATAGTATTCATTGCTGACATTCTGGTGTATTCCCGCTTAGAAGCAGAACGCTGAGGTCATTTATGAAAAGTGCTCCAGATTCTTAGGGTTCGCCAATTGTATGCAAAATTTTCTAAATGCGAGTTTTGACTAAATTTGACAGCCTTTTGGGGTCATATTGTGTCGAATGCTGGTATTTAGGTAGATTCACAGAAGATTGAGGCAGTAAAGACATGGCCTAGACCTACAACTCCAACTGAGATATGTAGTTTTCTGGGATTAGTCAGGTATTATAGAAGATTTGTAGAGGGATTTTCTACTCTAGCAACGCCTATGACCAAGTTAACTTAGAAAGTAGTTAAATTTCACTTGACTAAAGCGTGTGAACAGAGTTTTCAAGAGTTGAAAAATAGATTGACATCAGCGCCCGTACTAGCTTTGTCGGAAGGTTCAGAAGGTTATGCAGTGTACTGTGATGTTTCGGGCATGGAGTTAGGGTGTGTTCTGATGTAATATGGTAAGGTAATTGCTTATACTTTAAGACTGCTGAGGAAGCATGAAAAGAACTATCCCACTCACGACCTGGAGTTAGCGACAGTAGTTCACGCCTTAAAAATCTAGAGACATTACTTGTATGGGTGCACATGGATATTTTTACTGATCATAAGAGCCTCCAGTACATCTTTACACAGAAAGAGTTGAATATACCACAGCGTCGTTGGTTAGAATTGTTGAAGGACTACGACGTGGATATTTTGTACCATCCAGGAAAGGCTAATATCATAGCAGATGCCCTTAGTCGTAAATCGATAGGGAGTTTGGCACATTTGAGGCCCGAACAGCGGGAGCTGTCCCGAGAATTGCACCAATTAGCCAATCCAGCCGTCCGGATAGTATACGCAGGAGACAGTGGGGTAATGATTCAAAATATCGCAATATCGTCCCTAGTTGTAGAGGTAAAAGAGAGGCAATATTAGGATCCTAACCTGGTACAGCTCAGAGATAAAGTTTAGCGAGGTGAAGTACCAGCTTTTGAGGTAACAAAAGATGGGGTCTTAAGATATAGCGGTTGCCTTTGCGTCCCAAATGTAGCAGGGCTTCGCAAATAGATTATGGATGAGGTACACTACTCTCGTTACTCTCTTCATCTGGGTTCAACAAAAATGTACCATGATATAAAAGAGATTTATTGGTGGCCTGGAATGAAAAAGGTTGTATCCGAATTTGTATAACAATGCCCAAATTGCCAGCAAGTAAAGGCTGAACATCAGAGACTCGGCAGATTGACACAGGAGATAGCGGTACCTATGTGAAAATGGGAAGCGATCAACATGGATTTTGTGATAGGATTACCCCTTACCAGGCGAAAATTTGATTCTATTTGGGTGATTGTCGACAGATTAACGAAGTCAGCTCATTTTCTGCTAGTCAGGACTACCTTCTCGGCCGAGGACTACGCTGAGTTGTATATCAAAGAGATAGTTCAGTTACACAGTATCCCAACATCTATCATTTCTAACAGAGGGGCACAATTCACAGCTAGATTCTGGCAGTCATTTCAGAAAGGCTTGGGAACACAGGTTAATCTGAGTACAACCTTCCATCCTCAAATAGACGGGCAGGCAGAACGTACAATTCAAACACTCGAGGATATGTTGCGAGCGTGCGTGTTAGACTTCAGGGGCAGGTTGGATGAGCATTTACCCCTTATTGAATTTTCTTACAACAATAGTTATCATTCGGCAATTTAGATTTCACCATATGAAGCCTTATATGGACGGAAATACAGATTCTCAGTTGGTTGGTTCGAGGTAGGAGAATCAGAATTAATTGGACCACACATGATCCACCAATCGGAGGAGAAAGTAAAGCTTATAAGAGAATGTTTGTTAACAACTCAGAGTCGCCAGAAATTCTACTCTGATGTGTGGCGTAGGGACTTGGAATTCAATGTTGGCGACTAGGTATTTCTAAAAGTCTCGCCAACGAAGCGCATAATGAGGTTTGGTAAAAAAGAAAGCTTAGACCTAGGTTTATTGGGCCATCCTCCGGAGAATAGACTGAGTAGCGTATGAACTAGACTTGCATCCAGAGTTACAAATTGTCCACCCGGTATTTCATGTGTCAATGCTGCGGAAGTGTATAGGGGATCCGTCCCGAGTTCTACCAGTTGAGGACGTTCAGGTTACTGAGAAGTTAGCCTACAAAGAGATTCCGGTTGCCATATTAGATCAGTAAGTTCGTAGGTTGAGGACTAAAGATGTTGCCTCTGTTAAGGTATTTTGGAGGAATAAGAATAAAGAAGAGATGATCTGGGAAGCTGAGGACGACATGAGATCCAGATATCCTCATTTGTTCCAGGATTAATCCAAATTATGCAGTTAAGATAAAGTTGTTGTTTAGTTGTTATTTTACGATTCATGTTATCTATATTGTTTAGTTAACTACCATTTTGTTGTAAAATAGTTGATATAGTGCCTTGTGAGATACCTGTATTGGACTTTTCTACATTTCAGGTTTTTCAGATAGTCCATATTATAGGGGACACTCTGCCGAAATTTTTTCAAAACATTAGTTTAAAAGAGTTAACTCCTATAAGCTGTAGTTGACATTCGAGGACGAATGTTCCTAATGGGGGAGGATGTTACACCCCAAGAGTTTCTATCATTTAGTCGGTATACTCATATGTAAGTCGAGAGTTTTAGAGTACGACACGTATGAGAAAGGGCCCAGAAAAAGGATGAATGAGCACGGAATCGAGGTAGCAAGGGAGAAGGCCGGACAAGATGCAACAAGGGCAACGTGTCACGGACCCCTCCCTGCGCGATGGGCACCGTGACATGCCCCAAAATTGAAATGATGGAGTCTGTATCACGGACCCCCTGTCCACCACCCAATTTATATATAAATTCAACCGGTTCAATTGGTTTTATTTATAATTTAACAGACCCTCATCCAAAGAAGAGAGATACGCCATTTTTCATGTGATTTCTTCTGGTTACGTTTCCAAACGCGATCCAAACACGAATTAACTTCAGGTATCGAGTTCTAAGCCTGCAGGGAGCATGACTATGGAGTTTTTTCTCAAAATACTCCCGGCAAAATCGGAACTCCACCGAGTAGAAGTGATCAGAATTGCTCCTAATTGATTCCTATATAGTCACAGGCATCAAGTAAGCATTTCTCCTTTCTGAACTCTCGAAAAATTATAGATTTTTTACTGTATTTTGCGAAGTTGAAGTATTAATGTTATTAGTATCAAAAGTTATCATTTTGGCCGAATTTGGTATTGAAATTAGTCCCCTTCTCCTAGTATTACAGTTACAGTTGGGAAGAGCTGTTGAATTCAAATTGGAACTCGTCAGTTAATCCAGAATCGACGATCGAGGTATGATAAGGCGAATTCCTTTGGCAAGTTAGCTTATATAACATTATAATACAGTCGAATCCCAGTAAAGGAGCCAGAAGTATTGTTAATTGTGATTAGCTAAGACCAGTACTCTATGTTTAGTTTGGGATTGAGTTTGCCCTGTATAGCCTTCCATAACCACCCCCGGGTTACTAGCTATGTCGTTGCTTGCCAAGAGCTATATGAAGTTGCTCCAAGGAGCGATATGCCGTCTCCAGAGACGATGCAGAGGCCCAAGGGCCGTATACAGTCCATTCCATGGCTGGACTATTATTTCTACGTCGTATCGACAACACACCCCTATCGAGCTTGGTGCCCGGGGTGCAGTTATCAGGAGTCCACTAGACTTAGACACAACTATAGTTCAGGGGCCGAGTGGGCCCAGGTGAAGACCCAGGGGACCGGTAGGTTGGCTATAGTTACTATTTGACTCATTATGACCTCGTTAAGGGTATATAGAGGTTGAAGTGTCTCACCAAGGCTTATAGGGGCCCCGTGTGGGTTATTTCGTGATGATTCTACCTTTTGGGCTTATGGGGGCCAGGTAAGGTTCTTGTTTGCACTATTTACTGATAGATTAGGCAATAGGATGTTAAGTTACTCAGGTAGTATCTCTACCCCTTCTATTCAGTTGATTTCAGTTTTATTCAATCATATTTACTTACTGCCTTACATATTCGGTACATATTGTATTGACGCCCATCTTGGGGCGCTGCATTACTTGCTTGCAGGTGCGGATAGACGCGGATCAATACCTTCTTAGCTTTCAGCCAGAGTCAGTAGTACTGTTAGCTCCCCTCCTCCAGAGCTGATTAGTTAGAAGGTTTGCTCTTTTGATTGTACAGTATGGGTAGTTCGAGGCCCTGTTTCGACTATTATTCCACTCCTAAAGGCTTGCAGATTTACAAATTCCCTGTGGTAAGTTGTTGATGGTCATGTGGGGCCTTGTTTAGCTGTTAGATAGTGGCCTTGTCGGCTATAGTATGGTTATAGTTACCTGATTTTCATTTTGGTTATAACTAGACAGTAGGTGGTCTTGTCGGCCCGCATAGGATTCCCTTCTATTTCTTGTTGTTGGTTAGCTGCTTTCGTTTAAAGGTGGCTATATGGCCAAGTCGGCCGGAGGCTATATTTACAGCCGAGATATAGCTCGTTGTTTTCTTGAATTAAGTTGCGGGCATGCACCAGACGTGCATAAGCCTAGCCAGGTCAGTCAGATTCTAGTGTGGCACTAGGTGCCAGTCATGTCTCCCAAGGTGGGGTGTGACACCGGGATTGAGGGGCGAGTCGGTATCAAATGAATGTGTGACTGAAATATCAGATAATATGCAAGGGAAGTCATTGAGATGATGGTAAATGAGAATCCTAGTACCGAGAGCAAGGAACTCAACTGAACAGGTTAATACGGTTGGATTCTAAATAAGGATTGGATACAAGAGTGGCTTATGCCCGAGGTGAGCATCCGGGCGAGTGGTATGAGTGAGTACACATACAGGTATGGCAAAAGGAACATGTGGCTAGGTGTACGAGTGAGTACACAGACATGTATGATGAATGTTTCATACGGCTGGGTGTACAATACATGGATTTCTAGGGTCTCCTGCAGCTCATGACTAGAAAGGAAAGCATAAGACCTTCTGGCATATGTGTACAATGATATGATGAGGCGTGCTCGGCATATCACTGAGGGTATGATTACGAGACAGAGATTATGCGGGTATGGGTTGATATGCATACGGCTGCAGATACAGAAAGGTACTAGATATACAAGTGTGATACAAGATATACCGACATGAATCGGGTTTGAGGTGAGAAATAGGTGTGGAATACCATATATGGTTACACGGTTCAGGTATGATATCTTATGATATTTTCGTGGTATGAAGCTATGTATGTGCATGTACTTTAATATTGGAAAAAATTGACTCCCTCATTATGTTTTGGTGACTTTTATGTGTACTTGAGTTAGTTAATCCATATTTGTGATTGAATGTCTTGTTTAAATTGATTTTGTGGGCTATGGAAGATAGCATGACTGGTTTAAACAAAAGATAGTGCATTACCATGAGATAACGAGTAGATTTTATTATTTGATGTACTTCACTGAGTAGGGTCAGAAAATCCTATAGATAATTAAATAGGTTAATAAATGATAGAAATGGACTTGGTCAACCATAGTGAAATGGTAAGAGAGATACTCGTGCTATGAATTTTTATAGCGGAAATAAACAAAACTAGATCAGGAAAAGTCAGATGCTGACTATTGGGTATATCGCAGCAGTGGAAAAATAGCCGCGGAAACGGGACCATTGTGGTGGTCTAAGTACTCGCTGCAGCGGAAGTGAAGGGAGACAGATTGAAGGGTTTTAATAATGAGTAGGTCGTAAAAGCATTACGTAAACTTTGATGAGGTTTTAAGAACAAGAATGTAGTAGTACACTTAGTGTGATGTTTAGGAGTGAGGTAATCGTTAAATTTATTGACATTGATTGTATATTAATTATTATGTTATTATGTTAACTAACTCTAGTCGGCCGATGATATCTACTGGCACGTGTGGTGTACCAATATTATCTTGTTACGCATTTTTTGTGTAGGTTGTGGCAGGTTTGAAGTTCCTTGATTGGCGTGGAGTACTCAATATCACTTCAGTGTTCTTTTCTCCAGACGAAGCTGGGTCATTTTGTCTTGTCAAGTATTCAAATAGAGCTCTTGTACCTGTCTAAACTAGATCTTGGGAGAATCATGTTTGGGAAATCTTATAATTTGTTTGTTTGAGTTTTTTATCAATTAATGAGAAGTAATGAAAATGTTGAGATTAATTTCTTGTATATATTAATAGTAATGGTTGTAAGGGTTCTCCTATCGAGTATAGTCAATGTAGGTGCCAGCACGGCCTGTTTATTTGGACCGTGACACATATATTTTTTGTAATAAATACAAATGTTTTAATAACAAAATTATTTTACACATATATTACCTGAATGTACCTGTCCACAAATGTCTTATACAATATTTATTCAGCATATATCAATGTACAGAATGTATCATTGTTTAATTTGGGTTAAAACTATTCAAAAATTAACTTTAAGCAAAAATACATAACATACTCGTATGAAAATACAAATGTAATTACCTTTACAGACAAACAATACAAAAAAACTTATACAGACAGAATCACTTCGAGTGAATAAAACCTCGAACACGGCTGGAAGATTAATGTTTTTTTCTCGTTTCTCTCTTAAAAAAATTCAGTAATGATATGAAGCTCTTCACCAGCACTGAATCCCAACTATTTTCAGAGTCCAATTATGTATGGAAGATTGACTTTTTTAATGTTTGCGTGATTTCTAGTAATTTGCCTTTTCTGAATTACCCTATCCCTTAATCTCTCAACCAATTAATAATATATTCATATCTAAATACAAGGATACCCAAACAAATACAACTTATGGCAACATAAAATATAGCTATAAGTTGTAGGAAAAATTACATAATTAAGCAAACCTTACTACATATTTACAATATATAAAAACACTATTAAAAAATTATAAAGAATAACAAAATAATTATACAAATAGCTTTTACCATACGGTTACCATGTATCAACTTTTTTACCTTCTCTCTCTAATCCCAATACTCGTATTTTGCTTCAATTCAAACACCACTTTTCCATCTTCGGAACTCTCCCAATATTTCCTCTGATTTTTCCTCTCAAGATTTTCATCTGTTTTTCTCTCTCAATATCCTCTATTATTCCGTAATTATTGTGTAAGTTTTTACCGTTTTTTATGTGTATTTCATTTATCTTACTTCATACATATTTTCTAACATCTTAAAATTTTAGAGTTTTTTTATCAAGGTATAATATTGCTTAAAAATGGTGGATGAAGAAGACTAACCCGAGGGCAGAGTAGGTTCCGCCGGCAACGCTGTAACGGTGAAGATAAACCTAGGTGTCCGGCGGAGGTCAGGGAGAGTGTGGTGCATATCATTGTTGGAGAAATCAAAGATTTGATTAGCAATCTTTCTGATGGAGAAATCTTTGCTTCACCATTGTCGAAGAAATCAAAGCAGAAGATTTTATTAGCAATATATTATTGTCGAATTTCTCAAACTTTTGTCTTTGCGATAATCACAAAATTGATACACTGAGTTTTTGTCTTTGTGTATCAATGGCAAAATTAATATAGTATGTATCAATTAGTATCAGAGTGATACATATTGATAAACACTATCTTCATTTTTTATCTTGATTTCAAGATGCTTTTGGTACAGACTGTATCAATTAGATATATAATGTACGAGAATGATCTTTCGATAATAGAATGATAAAGACAATCTTCATCTTGTATCATATTTATCATATTTTATGATACAAACTTTATTTTCATATTAATGATATAATACTAAAATATATCCATCGATAATAGACTGATAAATAATAATATAGACAATGTTCATCTTGTATTTGAGTTATCATATTCTATGATACAAATTTTATTTTCATATTAATGACACAATATATTAGTCTCTTCTCCTTTTTTTTTATACAATCAACTAATTGAACAATATCGTTTTCACATTAATGATACAATACTAAAATGTATCAGTCGATAATAAATCAATAAAGAATGATATAGACAATGTTCATCTTGTATCTGTGTTATCGCATTTTATGATACAGACTTTGTTTTCATATTAATGATACAATATATCATTATGTTAGACATCTTTTTCAAAATTAAAAGCACTGGTACACCAAAATAAAAAGAAAATTTCCCTAAATCTGCAATGATGATACACCAAAAGAAAAAAAATTCTCCAAAATCTACGATTTCAGATTTAGAAATTACATAGATGTGAAATTTTGGTTTAAAAATTTAGATATGGGCAAAAAAAGGTTCAAGATCATAAAAAGAGTAATTTACTCTCATTACATACTCAACTTCCCTTAGAAAAAAACAACGCAAATTAAGGAGAGATTTCAGGGTTTGAAATTTAGATACAGTCATAATGGTTACAGTAAATTGTATCAGAAAAATATGATATTTTCTATAATTTTAATAAATCNAGGATTTACATCGCTATCAACATCAAATTGTTTATAGAAGAGCCAAACTTTGAAAATCAGCTTATTCTGAAAAGTTTTTTTTTTAGTGTTTTTCAAAAAAGTACTTTTAGTGAAAAACCGTTCGTGTTTGCCCAATAAATTTAAAAATCACTTTTGAGCAATAATTAATTATTTGGCCAAACTTTTTAAAAATTCTTTTAAATGTATTGTTTTTGCAAAAATGTTTTTCAAAAAAAGTGCTTTTAGTGAAAAATTACTTTTTTAGGTTCTGCTACTCTCCAAAAGCATTTATTTTCTCCCAAAAATTTGATCAAACACCTCTTCTTCTTCTCTTTTGAATAAACACTTCAAACCGCTCAAAAACTTAATGGCTATAGCTTTTAAAGCAGATTCCTTTCAAATCTGAAGAATTGACTTACCAATAAATACTCTCTGTGAACTTCTTTCATCCTAGATAAATATCGTTATCATTCTCACCCAGCTAGGAAAAATGGGAGATGCTGCCATTCTCATGCTTGGAGGATGACAAGTTTCTGGTGAATAACTAGAGTGATTTGGGTCCTTTGGCTAAAAACAAATCTGACTTCACAGGACCAACAACTAAACAGACAAGTTCAGTTGTTTATTGATTCAAGTGGTACGTCGGTTGGATTTACTAAAATGTCATGAGATAGTTCAATTTGTATCTACTGTGTTATTGTTAAAGGGAGTACTGAACCCACCCCAAAGTCACGTCAATGGTATCTCCTGCACTCCTGGCACAAGGAAACTAAGGCTAACCTATAGTGGACCGATTGTTATGCCAATAACAGCAGCATACAACTAAGTTGGTATGAAACAACTACTACACAAGGAAAAATCCTTCTCTTGCATAAGTTCTCGAACAACTAAGTTTGTATGGAAGAACTACTACACAAGAAAAAATCCTTCTCTCGTATAAGTGCTCGGACGAGAACTTTGTACAAAACATAAATAGGTGAGAGGTTCGAGCACTTCAACCCATTGCTCAACAATACACTCAATCTTTACATCAATCCTAGAATTGACCCATGAAATACCCATTAACCAAATTTTTCTTGGAAACTTCCAATATATTTAACAAGGCCCAAAGGAAAACACATTATATACTTACCTCTTTGGAAGATGAAATAAGAACCTCTTGTCAAAAATGTACATGTCTTGTAAATCTCTCTCTTTTTCATACTTAAAAGCAGAAATGTGACAATATGATCTCAGTGCATTTACGTATGATTAATTATAGCATTAACAAATGCATTAAGATACGCAATACCTGATCAGAACTCGTCAAAAACTATCATCTTTACGTCTAGCTAAATGTTCAAGGATTTAGAGATAATACATGTATATTTACAGGCATAAGTTGCAAAGATAAGAAACCAATTTGATTAGAACAAAAGTGCCCCATGCACCACCCCCTAAACCCCAGGTTTTTTCCCCTTTCCCTAACCTTCTCTCCCTATATCCTGTATTTGATACGAACACAGTAATCAAATGAAGCAAATCGGAAAACTATGTTAATAGCTGGTGCAGAAAGTGGTTGTCTTGTACGAACAATAATAAATGGTATAAGGCATCATCTCCGGATCATCATGATCACGTCTCCTCAGCCTTGGGCATTTCAGCCAAAGCATCTTCAGCTCTTACTTTCTGGGGAACAAAATCTGCATAAATAGCATCATAGGCAAAGAATGAATCAACGGAAAAGAGAAGAATACCTTCTCTTATAGCCAAATCATTGGTTATTGGGGAAACTGTAATTGATACCTGAAAGGAAGTCAAATCTGGGTCTTTTGGAAACAACCGAAGCTGAAACAACCAAAAACATGTCAAGTTACTAAGAACGCAAATAAAATGACTTCTCAGTTATCAGAAACAAATTGGTTATACTTGTCACTACAGCCTGAATCAAGTTTAATAAATAAGATGTTACAGCATGCTTCATAGATTATATCTTAGCCACTCCTTGTAGTTCTCTCCTTAATTGAAACAACAATCAGAATTCCAGAGCATTACTTCTTTTTCTCGAGAAATTCCAGAAAATTGATAGCCCAAAACTCAGCTGAATTGAAACACTATAATAACAGAGTTTAGGTAATATACATCATCAGATCAGCTTTGCTGTGAGAAGTGACATATCTTATTGAAACCCACATTTTGACGCTTACTTGTAGGTATCTTTCACATGACCTGATAGTGTAAACAACTGTTTACTTTGAAGGTGTATAAAACTTAAAATCACCATAACAAACCTATTACCAAACAAATGGTGTACCAAGCACAATCTTGATCGAATTTTACCTCTTTGAACTGAATTGCAAAACAAATTGAAAGGTAATAGGAACAGTGTAAGAAAGCAAAATCGCAAATTCAGGATCCTTATATCCCACTAATCCAGCCTTTTTGCCCATTTTACGTTTTCTTCCTCCTAAGTTCTTCATTTAGATTTGTTGCATTATGGGTAGCACTTTGAGAAATGACATTTCAATTCAACACGAGCAACTGTGAAATAAGTGGGCTATTTTTTCTTATTTTATGTTTGTTTTCTCTTTTTTTTTTTTTTTTTTTTTGATTTGGAGTGGGTTAGCCCATGAATAGTGGTAGAGAACAAGAAAACAGGGGCGGGCCTCAAGTGGAATCGAAACCATGCACCTATTTGAATCAACATAATAACAATAATGTGTCTATCCCAAACTAGTTGGGGCCAACTATATAATCAATATCTATTCAGATCCATCTATTGAGACAAAATAAATATTATTGAAACAAAGAATAATTTAAAAATAGAGTAGTATTCTTCATTATTATCTTTGTCAATAAAAAAAATATTCTTCATTATTATGTCATAATTAATAACCCAAAGTAATAACAACAATAATGCAATGATTCTGAACTAGTTGGGACCGGATATATGATCTTATATATCTTCCTCTCCATATGGGTTAAGCCTGAAAGTACAATATTGTTGAACATCAAAAATAATCGAAATATCGTTTTGAATATTCCTAATTATTGAGTCATAATTAAGAATCCCAGATTAAGATATTTTCTTATTTTATGCAACTCAAAACTCCTACATATAAACCTTTTTATTTGTTACCAACCATTTATAATAAGTTCTTTTTTTCTTGTCTCATTCCATTGACTCTACAGTCTTTACTTAACTTCCTCCAGCCTACAGTGACCTTATGCCACCCAAACAAGAATTACGCCTCAATTCCAAATAGTTGGGGTAAGCAATATGAATCCTCATTTCTTCATTTAAGCTCATATCATGTCATCATCATAATAAATAAAATAAAAGTAAAACATATGTTAAAAATATATATAAATAATACTAATAATGATGATAATGATGATGACGACAACAACAACAACAACAACAACAATAATAATAATNGGTGATCTGCATTTTCGCCCATACAATGCCTCAAAGGGCGCCATATAATAATAATAATAATAAAAGTTTCATATGAGTCTAAAACCTACCTCGACTAGTAGCTATCACCTATATGGATCTTTTTCTTCCATTGTGTCCTATCCTTAGCTAGGTTTGTATTGACACCAAGCAATTGCAGGTCTTTTGAGACTACTTCCTTCAAGTCTACCCCGTCCTTTTTAACACCTTCACTTACCATAGTTTCACACTTCCGGACCAGTACATCTATAGGTCGACGAACACATGTCCAAACAATCTCAAGTGACCTTCTCGCATTTTATCCTCAAAGTGTGCTACTTGCACCTTTCAAAGTGGTCATTTCTAATCTTATTTAATATGGTATGACCATACATCCATCTCAGCATCTGCATCTCCCAACAGTCATCTTTTGTATATGTTGGACTTTAGCAGCCCAATATTCACTACCATATAACATAGCCGGTCAATCACATAACACCCTGATAGCACTTCTCCATTTCAACCATCCACTTTTAATCCTATGAGGAACATCTTCATCTATTTTTCCAGAACCCTCCTCCAGCAAGAGTTCTGGTTAATTATCACAACAAAAGTATTACAGTCTTCTCATTTCGGTAACCATTTACAGAAGTACTTCACCTCCTTCCATTGACCATGGTCTCTTCCGACCACTTCACCTACTTCTCACAAAAATATCTCCAGAACTTGTTCTCCTCTTTTTCGTCATGGTATCAAAGTTTGGATATTCAATATTGAGTCCCCCTCTATATTGAATTTTCTATCATTGTTCTGAAAAGATCTCCAATGTTTTATATGGTACCAAAATGCCTCCTCAGAATATCGAACTTCTAGACATTTTTTGGCTAATTCCTGAAACTTTTCCAGTTACTCTTCAACCACCAAGTTAAGCTATGTTAATGATACCCTAGGAATTCACATCGCTCTACCTCTTTCTGAGAACAAATTGTTTACATGTAAGCTGCAAGAGGCACTTCTATCCACTACAGCTTTTATTTGCAATGATTGTTCACTACTATGACGATATTATTCAACCAACTGTTTATTATTCTGGCCATCTTGTAGCATTTCTATATAAATATGTGAATTCAAGTTGTTTCACCACCTTTAGTTTGAAGGTCATGTTCAACATCAAGAGAACATCAAGAGTGTAAAGAACACTATTCAGAATAATCTTAATGAGTTAGTCATAAGTTAAAATCCTACAAATTAGGAAACTGTCCTAATTCATGTAACTCAAAAATCCTATATCAGCAGTTCTATTGTTGCTTAACCAATTCCAAATAAAAGTTTTTCCATTTCTTTTCTCTTTTGTCAAATACATTATACGTAAAAAAGATGTTATCCATTTATGACAAACCAAGCAGGTTAGTAGAGTCAACATGCAAAGCAACAAATATAACATGACTAAAGAGTAATATCCGTATCAGAAAATACACATAAACCATCTTGTCCAGGAAATAGAATCATATCAAAAAGGAATCTTTGATCTATCAGCAAAGCTTGAAGTCACCTTCTATCTAATGTGTCATTTTGCATCTTTAAGATAATTAAACAGATATCTTTTAACAAAAAAGTTTGGCCCATCTAACATAGCTTCTAAAAATAGATACAAGACGTTCACTTATATTTACAACTTGATGTCTTCCATACTTGGGTTTTTTAAGTCTTAAGCAATGTTTAGGGGTGGGCATTTTGGCAGTTCGGATTGGATATGAAAACTTAGGTTTAGATTTTCGGATTCCAAATCCAATCCAAATAAGTTCGGATTGGATCAGTTTTTTTAAGTTCAATTTCATATTAATCAGTTTGGTTATTTCATATTTTCAATTTTGCGCCTATAATTTGTTTCTTCTTATTGCAAAAATAAACATCCTAGTAAAGTATTCATGTTAAATTGCCTTAATAATTTCTCATCTGCACCACAATCCTTCAAATAAAATGTTCATTCAAGCAGTGAAACCATTATAAAAGAAATTTTTAATCTAAACAAAGTAAAATAATGACTAGATAAGTCATACTACTAATGGTTCATATTCAAGTCAACCAGTACTCAATCCTTGTAAATTCTATGTGATTTAAACATCAATTAATATGTTTCCTTAAGGACCCATGTCATAACTCCTCAAATAACAATAAAAAAAATACAGTCACAGTGAATGCATCTCATTTTGCACTATTGATTAGCCTAACAGGGTATATTGACTGATTTAGTAGGGTATTAGACTTAATATAAGTATATGAGCTTATGTCTAATATG